>DWTO01003157.1:0-12936 GCA_018244755.1 Jemadia pseudognetus | reverse complement strand
TTGTTTCCGACCCTTTCATCGTTTCACTGTTGGAACTTGGGTCTTCTTTCAGAATGGGAGAGTTAAGGCCATAGTCTGCCACGTTGACCAAGTGTGGGTCGGCAGACCTCACGCGCCTTAGAGAACATTTATTTTTTGAGAACTCTAGAGTGTGCAGGTTTCTTCACGATGTTTTCCTTCACCGTTATAGCAATATTGAAACTAAAAACGCACATTTTTAAGAGGTGCGTGCTAGGATTTGAACCCGGTCTCCCGGAGTGAAAGGTTGAATTTCAAACCACTAGGCTATCACTGCTTTGATACTGACCTATATATTTTTTATGATTACGAATTACGTCTATTCAGTTTCTCCTTACAGTAAGTCGAAGTATAAAATGAATTTAATTACAGTTAGTGTTAATAATCATCATATTAATTCGTTGTTGAAGTAAAAGTAGCCAACAATACATTGTATCCCGCCAGATGCCCTACGGGGTAAACAGAGAACGTTGAGCATACAAGCACACACTCAAGAAAATAGATGGACTAATAAGAAAGGTAAGAAATCTGTAACACCTGTAATACTCGAAGGGGTAGGCAGAGGAGTGTAGTATGTTCGCGTGTTTCCTCAGATAAGTTTACGTCCCGTTATGAAATAGGTGGTGAGGCTTTTGCCATATACCGGAGTAGTAAAGTAAAATAAGCATTAACTGTGGATCTGTTCTTAAACCATGTGCGCATCATCAGATTATAAAAATATTATTGATTTAGAACGCAGGCAGGTTCTTTTTTATTCTATTCGTTTATGAAACCTGTATTTTTCGTGTTTTTGCATCGAAACTAGCTAAATGACGTCGTTCGCTTTTAAAAAAAATGAAAGAATGTTATTATTTGGATTACGTACATGCCTTATATAATAATAATATTCGTTGATATGTATTTTTTTTTAAATAATGTATTTGTTTTACAAATGTCGAAGTGGGTAGGTAGAAATTAAGTAGATACGCATGTTATACTTAATATGCTTGAAAGTAATCGAAATGTATGACATTGTAATTATCGTAAATTACTACTATTGTAGTAATTTATTTAATTACTACTATTGATATTTGGCACTCCGTGCTCTCTGCCTACCCCGCAAGGGACCTGGCGTGATGGTATGTATGTATGTATGTATGTACTACTATTGTATCGATTATCTTCATCATAATCATCAGTCTATTCCCGCCCAATGCTGGACATAGGCCTCTCCATTAACACTAATCTCGATCTTCAGCCTTTCGTATCCAACCGCTATCAGCCACTTTGCGTGTAAAGTCCGCTCCAACTATCTGGATAACGATTAAATTATTATATTAAATCCACAAAAACTTACTTTGTTCCCGAATTCCTCGGTGCCGACGTTCAAAATTGATGACACAACCGCAACCAGGATCACTCGCCGCCAATACATTACGATGTTTACAAAAATACACTTGTTAAACCATTATTAAATTAAACAACATAATTTCACATTTCCCATTCGTTTCTAACAGTTACACCAATATTGTAAAATTCATTGAGACAGTACATAATTCAGAGCATTGAAACTTTCCCGCGCAAATTTCGCAAGTGACGTTTGTTTTTTTAAATAATGAATTATGTGAAATATGCCGTTATACAGCCATGTCAAAATTATTATTGTTTTATTTGTATGTTTTTAAATGCAATTGATATATAATTTTATGCTAATATTTATTTAAGATTTTATTAAGTTTATGTTTTACTATTTGCAGTACCCGCGGCAGCTCTCTTTGTTTCGCGGATCGCGACTGCGCGGTTTGGTGTTGGTTATTTAGAACGCAGTTAGATTGGGTAGGGTTGAATATGTCGGAATTATACCTGTAGTGACGCTGATGTTACATTTCGATCTCAATTAAACGAAAAACTTTATTTCAAAAAGCTAAATTTGTTTTGTACTATGTTATAAATATATTTGTATAAATATAGTCTAAATACAGTGAGCTCTTTAATGAACATTAGACACAGTAAACAAGATATCAAACGGTTTTCTAGTAATACTTACATCTATATTATTGCCAATAAATTGTCAAATAATTTTGTCAATGGAACGCAAGTATGTACAAATAGAAATCCTGTTGCTAGGCTTTACTTTATTATCTATGCACTAGTATAAACAAGACAATAATGAAATAAATACTAGGATCCATCAGCGAAACGCGTATTCAATTGTGAATAGAACCTGTAACTATGCGCGGTACGAAGGCACTTAGCCACCAACACGAGCACATCAAATGGCTCGGCTTGTACCATAATTGGTATACCCCGCATTGATACAAGGTAAGAAGAAATTTGAGTTAGTTTTCTTCTAACAGGATGCAGTGTTTGTGAAATAGTGAAAATTGTATCGAAACAGGAGTTCCAGCCCGACAATTAGATGTGGAGCAAATCGGAACAAAGAAACTGTGGAGATATCAATAGGTATATAATTAAAAATTATTCAAATTAAAATATAATCATACACGGTGTTATATTTTATTGCATTATTTGCATACATTTAAACATTTGCCATAATTTTATGTATTGTATATTTATGTAAATTATAAGTTTTTTAATAGCCATATAATGAATACTGGATTTTTAGAATACATTAAGAGTTAAATAACTTAATAACTATAACATAAAATATTTTATATGTTTTCGTAGTGAGTAGTATTTTTAGACATAAAGCGTGTTAATCAAAATATGGAAAACAGCAATGTAAAGTGTAATTATTAATAAAATACTTATTGTCAATATTAATAGTAATTAATATAATTTTTTTTGGTGAAACTTGGGAGTGTACTACACTCCTCTAGCTACCTGTCCGTGGATTAGAGGCAAGATTTTGCTACAAAAGACAGTTACAAAACAAATCCTCTTCAAAGTCGTCTCCATGTATTCACTAGTCCGGCTAATATGTATGTGATACGTGTCGTGCTATTGTCAGCCTTTCTCTGCTCGTGTATTGTTCGCGCGATCTCGGAAACTGGACGAGAAAGCTTCGTCTCAGTAACACGACGGAGCTTTGATGTGTGCAACTGATACCATTGTACCCGAGGAAGATCTAGATGGAACGAACGTTGCTGCAAGTCGTTTAGAAATAATTATTGTGCAATTATACAGTAACTGTACAATTGTACAATTATTGTACATTTGATGGAATCAAGCGTTCTATGATTCTCCTTTGTTCTCGAATGTACATATCATTGCTACTAAGTATATGTTTCACTGCTGGACATAGGCCTCCCCCAAAAAGCGCCACCGCGCCCTGTCTCCGGCTTGCCGCATCCAGCTTCTGCCTGCAGCCTTTCGCAGATCGTCATCCCACCTGGTCGGAGCCTATGTCCAGCAGTGGACTGAGATAGGCTGACGATGATGATGATAACAATGATGAAGTATATGGTGTCATTAATTCAACAAGCAATTTAATATTACACTTATGTTTAATTATGTACTCAGGCCTCACTCCACCAAGTCGAAAATCCTCCTAATATCTCCATATATACAGAGAACAGGAACACTGTATTGTAACAGTAAGGAGTAAGATCTAATCATTAAAAAGTATGTATTAATTGTATATTTGTATGGCTTTTCGAATAGACATTACTCGTTGTAAGGACCTTTCAGCGTATAAGCTTCATTGCGTAATCGCTGAGCTTATTGTAATCGCCATGGGTCGGTGGCGCAACACCTTCCGATCGTGATGTACCTCGCCCCAATACATCTTTACATAGGAATTTCATTGCATTGCACAGCAATGTATACTTTATAACCAAACGCATAAGAACGGTATTTGGGTAAAGTTCGGTCTCTTGCCGGTATTATTTTTCTTTTATAAGTATAAAATTTTGAGAGGATAAGGAGCTGGTCGCTATCCTTCCATATAACCTCATCCTCATGTGGCATTTGCTGGATTGTGACCAAGCGGATTTTAGTAGATACAATCTTACCCAAGTAGTATTGCGTATATGAGTAGTTTCATATGAGAGAGATACCTATTACTAATTGAACTCAGAGTAACAGGAATAATGATACAAAAAAATCAACATTCTTACACTCCTGGCAACAATGTAACTTTAATATTTAACACTTAAAGTCCTATTCGGGGCCGCTTGCAGACGTCAGTGACCGCTCATGGCTTTATTTAAGATTGATATTTGTGTACAACCATAAGACATGGGTCGTCTGTCAAAATACCACTATGCAAGCCATTACGCTCCCTTAGTACAGTTTCGGCTGACTTCACACGCTTAGAAAAACTTCGTACAGTCTCCGCCGTGCAACTTTCCTCACGATGTTTCCCCTCACTTAGTAATACTTAGTCAATAAATTGCACGAAATTTCGTAAAGTAGAATTCCCTCCCACGGTCTCGAATCAAAGATCATCGAAGTGGGAGAGTAAAATTCATTCCACAAGTCCAATATTACGTGCTATTTCATGAAAGACATACGGTATCATAATTTAAACTATTGTTAAAATCTTTACGTAAAACGTACAGTTTGAAAGTTTCCGAAAAGTCACCAAGCATTCAATGAATTATTATTAATTACGAACAAGAAAACAATGAAACTGACGTATGATTTACATAGTTGCGGATGATAATATAATCTCTAATACGATCGTAATAAAGTCTACATTCCTAGCAACGTAGCCGTGGCACTCTGACCGTGACCGGTTCCCGTTGTGTTTTGTTATTCATTGTCAGTGTATATTGTCATAATGAAAGTGTTATAAATTGTAACGGAATTCAGTCTGTGGGTCACTGGAAATTCGTTTATGGGTCGCGGAAAGGGCTATGTATGTATGTCGATTCAAACATAACCAAAATTGCATGTCGTAAAAAAACTGTTTCTCAAATAGTACCTACTGTTGTAAATTTATACAATATAAATTTAACAAATATCTTTTCGCAACTAATGTTTTTGCATATTTATAAAGTTCATAAACTTAATAACACGCCTGTAATCTTCGTAGAGGTAGGAAGAGGAGTGTAGTAGAATCACGTTTCACGTTTCACCAGTTAAATTTATTCCCCACCATATCGACATACACCGGGCACAGATCCAGACTCCTACTACAGTCACTACTACAGTCACTACTACAGTCACTACTACAGTCACTACTACAGTCACTACTACAGTCACTACTACGGTCACTACTACAGTCACTACTACAGTCACTACTAGAAGCTACAAATAGAATTTCGTATTGAAATCCAATAGTATATGACCTGGGATTTGAATTCGGGACCTCTCGATAAGCACTCGCATTTGTAAGCACTCACCCAACGAGGCAGTGTTCCTCGTCAGCCTAAATGAATATGTGAACCTATGAAGCTTGGCCACTCCTCTCCTTTAGGACCCTGTAAGTAAACAAGCTAAACTATAAGCTATATAATCGCGTCCGTACATAACATTTTTCTTGTTGTAGCGACTCGTATATTGCGATTAGTACCTACTGGTTTTAAGAGCTACAAATTAGGAGGTGTTCTGTTTTATGAACAAGAGATGTATTAGTTTAATGTAAGCTACTATTCTCGTCTGTCCGTTCGTCTGTCCGTCATTAAAACGATTCAGCGATAAACCAGCAGGCAAACGCTTCCGGATAAATAATAATGAGTATAGCACAGTAGTTTACATTACAATCAACCACTGCAGTGGTCTGGGGTTTGAGTCCCGTTACGTACCTCTGACCTGTATCCTCCTATCCCGCATTGTATCCTCCTATCCCGCTTGTATCCAATATGGTTTGACTACGTACCATTTTAAATCAAAACATCGATATTAGGTACAGGTATTGGCGTATTCGTATTTGTAACCTTTAGATTGGTTCTAGTACTAACCAGTTATAAGATTTCTTCAATTTTCTTATGTTCTTTAAACTCTGTAATAAATGCTTAAATGCTCTTTAAACTTTAAACTTCGTTGTATAATAAACGCAATAAGGTTTCGCTCGCGATAAATAAAGCGCTTTCGCTTCAAACGGTTACACTTTCAGTTTTGTGTAAGTTGTGAATACTAATACGGTTTAGTGCGAGATGGACACACGGACGGACGTGAGCCCAATTTGAATTATATATATATATATATATATATATATATACAGGCCACACTATGGCGAGTGTATCGTTTTCCGGAACAAAAAGAGACTCGTTATAGATTTTATAGACTCGTAGAGATTGTTAGCAGTTATATACATATAATATTAAAACGGAGATATTTGTCAGGAAGTCTTTATTCTTCCTGACGTCAGTACGGACCTGCGACTCCAATATTTAAAAACCTTATAAATATAAGTCGGTTTTATACATTTCTAATTGCAGATCAGTTAGGTTTGATCTGTTTGATTTACTGCATTTTTTCTTCCGACTCTTTTACCGTTTCACTGTTGGGTCACGGGTCTTCTCTCAGAATGAAAGAACTTCAAACACCTTAGAAAACATTTGTAATGAACTCTAGGGTATGCAGGTTTCCTTATGACGTTTACTTAAAACACACTTTTTGTACGGAGGTGCGCGCCAAGATTCGAACCCGCGCTTCGGTAGTGGGATGTTGAATTTCAAATCAATAGCGTATCACTACGAACATAGTCATTATGTACAATTTGTCATAACAATGTTCTATAATTATTGAAAAATATAACCTTTTATTATTTGAAACTTATTCAATTAAATCTTTTATTATTAGTATTATGAATATTAACAGTTCGATTACAGGGTTGGTGGCGTAGGCGTAAAATACTCTATGGTAAGGATCTCAGAGTTTAAAAATCACCCGAAAATTGTGAGTACAAAAATAGATTTGCACTTGCTACCTTGTTGCGGTAGAAACCGGTGTAGAGATAACATTACGTGAAATCACTCATGAGGTAGAAATTAGTTAACATCCAAAGCGTATTCCAATTAAATAACAAAATGCAAATCGCCTATTGTTTCTAAGAGAAAGCGCTTTGAGTTTCTCAACAAAGCTTCGTATGCTTCAGCGCTTACGTGTAGAAATAAAGTCAAACTACATGCATACCTATTGAATGTACTGAACGCTTATTACATAGTAGTTATGTTTATTCTACATAACGACAAGCCCGAATATCCCCGAAGGGGTAGAAGATAGTAGTGTAGTTCACCCACCTTGAACCAGTTCTGTTGTGTCCCATGAAATAATGGTTGAGCTTATTGCCATACACAGAACACGAAGCCGGACCCTAACCTACTGCGAGGCGTCAATTTTGAATAACCCAATAATACTTTGGCCTAACCTGTGATCGAACCTAAGACCTCTTGCTCAGCACTCGCGCTTAAAGGCACTTGCCCAACGAGGCAGTTTAATAAGCATTAGCGTGAAAGGCGAATCAGTGCTCTGGTGTTTTCGTAGAGCAATGCGTCAATAAGTGTTATTGCAACTGATAAATAGTGTTTAGCAACGAGTTGTTATTGATGCCATAGTTACTACTCATTATCAAATTAAAGTGTTTATAATATTGGGTTTTTCTAGTATGACTATTTTTGCCTTTGAGTCGTGGTAAAAAAAAACGGTCGACACGCAAAGAAGAAGAAGAAGAAGTATGACTATTTTGCGATAACGTAGGGTCAGATGGCGACATGTCTATTATAAATTATTCAATGTATAATCCTTTAGGATGTGTGTGTCTGTGAACCTAATAAATAGATATTTATGTAGACCGCTTTTGATGACTTTTTTTGATCGCGGCCGAACCCGGTAGGCGGTCAGGAATTTATTTCTTATAATTTTTCTCAAATCACAACTTTGCAATCATGTCGTTAATGAACGCCCTCAGTTAAATATTGTTATATTGAAAAAAGTTTGCAAAAAAACTTTTGCTGAACCTGATAATAGCAAGTAAGCCGAGTATTTAAGCGTGAAATCACTAACAAATTTAAAACGTAAATTCCCAAAAAACCGATGCAATTGCTAATAATGGAATGAAATATTAAGTTTTGATGTCATGGGCTATTTAATAATTGCAACTAAGCATGATTCTATAATCATTAAAACATTCATATTTCATCTGTTGGAATCTGGTCTAATCTCAGAATGAGCAGCGCAAAAGCCATACTTCGTCAGTCACACAGTGTGTTTTTTGGCTGAATGTCTGAACTCCTTGTGACCCTGCACAAATCTATCGAGAGCTTCGATATATAGGTTTGGTTCATACGTTTGTCTACACGGTTATGAAATGCAATGTACTGATAATCATGTATTATTCCAAAGTGTGTTTACGTATAACTGTGATACAAAACAACATAGATTTTATCATGAATATAGGAGAAGTACATATTACAGGTCTGTTCATCATGAATATAGGAGAAGTACATATTACAGGCATGTATGTATGGAGGGGGAGACTTTTCAAATTCGCTGCTCTCTACTCACCCAGTAAGGGCCCCTGCGTGGTGATGCTTTAATAAAAAACAACGTAATTTCTTAATCAAGAATTTCATTTATTTCATAGTTATGACCCTTTTCAACGTTCACAGCTGTCAGCGGGTCTCCTTAGTTAATTATCCTATTCTAATATCACATAGTTTTGTTATGCTACAGAGGTATTTAAACGCGATCGTATATTATGACTGCCCAAGAGACGTGTTTCTACTCGTATTTCTCGTCGGCGGTTTTAATGCACCACGATTTGCCGCTCCTGCAAAGTTTAAAATTGTTATTATGTAGCGAAATCATCCGGCAAGCTTCCCATTCTGTTTTTTTCAAAACTACTTCATGTGTGAGTTTCTTATGAATATGACTTCGGTTATTAATGGAACATAACGCCTGTAGTCCCCGAAGAGGTAGGCAGAGAAGTGTAGTATATTCCCACGTTTCACCAGTTACGTTTACGTCCCATCGTAGAATAGGTGGTGAGCCCATTGCCATACACCGGGCACATTTACAGTCTCCGAGCCATTATTAGAAAATTTAAATTAGAAAATACAGCAGCGCCCTTCTCGGGATTCAAACCCAGGACCTCCCAATTGGCAGGCGCGCCTGCAACCAACTCGACCAACGACTACTTCTGCCTACCTCTTCGGGGATATTGGCCTAAATATGAACTGACGATGTTACTACCAATAAACCCGACCTTAATATCATGAAGCTCTTGATAGCGTAATAAAGATTAAATAATCATTATAATTACAGAATTAATATTTCTATAATCACTGTCCAATCTTGATCTAACATCACTAGCTTGAATTCTGGTCTTTCCGTTCTACTAATTAATTTATTTGATACTCACTGCAAGTATCGGTTCAGAGAAAGCTTGCTGCAAGAAGACCAGATCTTCGGATGTTTGAATGCGTTATACTTCGTACTCATCACGTGGTTGCCTCTGCAGTGGTTGATGGGTGGGCCATCGTGGTTTATACTCAAGCTGGAAATTAAGATAATACTTTGGATATCTGTTAATAGAATACGAATGAATTTAGTAGTTCGTCTTGACATACAATTTAATAATGACCTTGTCTCCACATTTGGCAGTGCGCAGTGATAATGACTGAGCATAACAAATATTTATATTAAAATGTCACAACATTTTGCCCATGGTCTGTAAGGCTGATCGTTTGTGTAATAATATCTAATAACAGCCGTTTATTCCTGGCCATGAATGCCCAGATTGTGGTGTAACGACTTGCATTGTACAAGTAATTCACTGTACATCATCTGTTACGCTCAGCGTAAATAAAAAAACTGAACAATTCAATTGTTGCGTGTGAACTTATGTTAAATCGAACTCTTTTGAATAAAATAAAAAAAAATAGGAGTTTACTACTCTCCTCTGTCTACCTCTTCGGGGATTACAGCCGTGATGTTATGTTTAAAAATATTGTGTAAATAATTTCTCTCGCTCGCATTTAGAATTTCGTTCGCGTAAAAACAGTATATTGCACGATTTAATTCCCCGAGCTCTTTTCCTATATCGTTATCTGGTAGATATCCCAATTGCCAGAACAAAACGGTTCAGCGAACCAGATAGGAAATGACGAATCGTTTCCTATTCAGATGGCCAAGGAGTGGAACAATGCCAGCGTCTGTCTTGAACACATATCGAATAGGACTATTGAAAGGGTAAATAGGCTTTTCCGTAGCCGTCACTATGCATATTTCATTTTCGCTTACCGTTTTAATTCCCTGTATTGCGGTTGCCATGGACACGAAAAATGACCTACATTCATTCCAAGAAGTGCCCGATTGGTAATCGAACCCGCATTCATCATCGCTTCGTTGTGTAAACCAGCACATCACTACCATTAACCCTTTTATATAAAAAGTGTCTATACAAGCGTGTTTCTCTTTTTATATTTGTATGTACATATATAACATTTATCTCTTGTTACCGTAACATAAGTTCTTTTGGCGTTTACTTTGGAATCAGATGGCCACGTGCGGAGATGTCTAAATGCATTATTATTATAGCAATTATTAGTATAATAACGTTTCGCGGTCTGGCACGTATCTCCTCTAAGAATGGAAAGGGTTATGAAGTTAGAATGCGATTAATACCTGTGAGCGATTTCATGCGCCAATAGAAAAGCCGTGTTCACTGGGTGCACTTCGATCAGTGTACAACTCTTTTTCATACTGCACATACCGCCCATGTAACTGCGTCCTGGAATGGCACGTAGAAAATCCTGATAACCAGTGTCTTACGATTATAGTTACGTTTTTAGGTAAAACGTGCTATAGTCCTACCCTCCTCTGCCTATATCTTCGGGGATTACAGGCGTGATCTTATGTGTGTTTTTGAACTATAATTATTTTCTTTAAGGTGAATTGTGTATCCCGCACTTGCCAGGATGGCGTGTCTTAACCCTTCTGATTCTCAGAGAATCAGTGTCTGACAGTGGATCGATAAGAGTGTATTGCAAGGAATGTATGTTGTCTCCAATCAACCATAATATTTACTGCTTCTTTAGTGTAATGGTTGCAAAGGCGACTGCTAAGCAGGCGATCCTGGGTTTGATACCGGGTCGGGCAAAGGACTAGGTTTTTGTTACTTAAAATTCTTAGTAGCAGCTTGCAGTCTCGATTTGTGATCGATCGATACACCCTCTGTTCCTGGGAAACGTAATATGACTGGTGAATCCTGGGAGAACTATACTTTCCTGCTTGTCTCCTCTGCTGGCGTTATGTGGCGTTATATTTTGTGGTTCAGAATGCGAGCCAAGCATTCTGCCTTAATTGTCATGGATAGCTCTCAAATAACCAATAATGGAATAGTCCATATAGGGTCCATATAGGGTCCAGTCAATAGAGGAGGACCATAGGGTCCCCCTCTATTTCTGAGAGGAAACCCATGTTCCAATAGAGGAAGGATAAAAGAGGTCGGAAAAAACCAACAATACCTGTACTGCTCCTAACTTTTTCCCCAAAACTTTTCAAGTAGAACAAGTCCAATCCAGTCAGCAGCACTGAGTAATACCATTTCCGTCTCTTCATCTTCTGTCCGTACTGCCAGTCGCAATAGCTTTTCAAATATTTACTCGCATTTTCGTCCATCGCGATCACATTTGTTTTGTTTCTTAGAAACCTCGTGTCTATTAATTTAAATCTGAAATAATGTATGTGTTAATTTAGTCCGCAGCGTATTTTGGTGGAAGTAAGTTGGTGACTCTAGCTGGCAAAGAATTCCATGTTGAGTAGAAAATATTGTAAGGAATAGAAGCTGCTTCATTTACATTGAAATTCTTCATGTAAAATAATAAGCAGAATAGACATGGTCTTTTGTCTCTCATTTCAGTATCCATGCAATATTCTGACCACTACATTAATAATGACATCTTGGAACAACATGTTAAACAACATATTAAAAGATATGCGTAATATCAAATCACGCAAATTACTTAGGAACAGAAGAAATACTCGTGAGGATCACATAAAATAATATTTTTTCGGAGTGAGAATCGAACCTACGATACCACACCTTTTCAGAAATCTGTGGTGAATATCCAGTAGACAAACAGGTTAGTTAACGTCCCAAGCATTCTCAGTTGCGCTGATACAACTTACCAGAATACACTGTGCTAATCATTTCGCAGTACCTACCGAGTTATCTGCCATAGCCTTGAAACTGCATCCGTACTGTTATCCAAACACACATTTCTCCTTCCGGCGGCATTTCCCAAAATCATATCTTTTGTAGTGTAGCAGATTCTACTATGTTTGCGATCCCTAATTCGCATGGCAAGCGTCGGAATTATAGGCACAAAAGTCTTCAAGGAAGGTATATTTAGTAAACTAAGACAAACTGATAATGGTGAGGGATGTTTTCTAGTGTAAATCACTTTTGTACTAAATTTTGTTTAAGAACTTCATAACTCGGGGCTTAAGAAAGTTATGACTTCAATTATAGGTAGTTATTATTTGAGTTTCGCTATTAAATAATCAATTATGTTTCCTTATCTACTTTCTGCCTACTCTGTAACTGACCTTGCCTGGTTACAATAATAATGATACAATTACCTTATCGCTTGGTTCAAACTTTGGTGCTGGAAATAGCTTTCGACCTCCTTCAAAAGTTTACGTGACATATCCTTCAGCTTCTTTCTGTTTCTCGATCTATGTTGCTTCACCAGTTTCATTGTTATCACCGGATCGAAATGGACCATGATGTGGATGCTTATGACTTGGCTTGGCCTCGTCTGGTACTTCACTAATGACGTCTCTCTCGAACTTGTGGTGAACTGGAATATAGGGAGAGTTGAAATCGGTTGATGGATATTAAAAATGGGACCACATGGGAAGCAACAGCTTTCAATTTAAAAAAAATCATCGAAATCGGTCCATACAGTTCGGAGCTTCGAAGTAACAAACATAAAAAAAAAAGAAAAAAAAACATACAGAGGAATTGAATAGCTCCTCCTTTTTGAAGTCGGTTAAAAATATGATATAATGGACACTTCCATC
>DWTO01003156.1:0-12936 GCA_018244755.1 Jemadia pseudognetus | reverse complement strand
CCCCACTCCACCAGTTGCTCCTACACGAACGCCTCGAGCAGGGTCAGCAGCGTCTCGCGACCGCGCCGCATAGTTCGGATCACATGCTCGCACGCGAGCCGGAATATACCCTGAAACAAACGCCAAGCAAACATTCATTAGGAGCATTACAATAATTTGTATTATTTTCAGTCCTCACATAATTTTATTTCGGTAGAGTTCATTGAAATTTCACGAATGAAGTTAATTAATTTTGTTCCAGATAAAAGCCACAGAGTACCTTCAGCCATATACAACGGGTTAGTCGCTAATTGGACAAAAGAAATTGCCTAACTTTTAACGCGGAGGCACTAAAACTTGATGTAATGTTAAAGTTTGTAAATAAGCAGAAAATTAAAGAAAGTATGCCTGAAAACTTTCCGCACATTGCGGCACTACGATAGTCGAGTTAGCTCCGAATCGAACAGAAATGTTGTTATATATATGTATATAAAATAATATGATATATATTTGGAGTACGAGTCCAGTTAATGGGTTAGAAACAGATATAAAAGTTTGTTACACTATTACCCTTTCTAAAATGAAGTGTGGGGTTTAGTGTGTGAATTTGTAGGGGTTTAGAATGGGTGTGTCGTTTACGTAGATTGATTTTAAAGCTTAAAGCTCTTAGAAATGTTCAGGTTTGAGTATACAGCAGTGAAATTCGCCAATGAATAATATTAAACAATACGTTTGTAATTTTCACAATGTTAATGAACTTCGCCAGTAGAATACTTTCTATTAGAGAATCTAAGAGTGACTATATCAATGCACAAATAGTAAATATATTAACATAATCCTTAGGTTACAGTATTAGAATTTATTGAAATGTCACAACAAGATCATTAACAAGACTGCTATTATCCACCTTGTATTCTGTATTAAGCTACACATAGATAACACAACTGGAAACTATAAAAATATATTTTTTTAGGTCAGTTAATTGACATAACAGAAAATAAGTGAAAGTCCGCAGTGATACAAGAGGTATTACTTCTGCCGGATACAGTAACGTCGAAAACCGGGACACGTTAATACCGGGTTTTATTCTACGTTATTTCATTTCAATTAATGGATTCGCATTGTGTAGTCAACGGATGTTTTATATACGACGTTCATACAAGTTCTACGCTGATGGGTATAGTGACTATACTAAACCCATTAGCTTCCCCCCCCCACCCTACTCCACTGAAGCACGTCAAGTTTGTAAGGATGAAGATGTTTGGCACCTAGTGCTCTCTGCCTACCCTGTAAGAGACCGGACGTGATATTTTACATAACATATACCCCAGTAGAACTTTTTTCAAACATGTAATAAAACTTAAATTTAAAGTTTTAACTGAGAACACTGGCACATGTACTGCAACTTCAATTTAATAATCATACAATCGAAACTAAAAGTAAAAGGTTGGATCTGTAAAGCTATATATACATATATATCTGTATATATTAGTAGAAACTACGTCAAGAAAAAGGCATGTTAAACTGCCGACAAGCGTTCATTATACCTGAAGTCTACATTGTAAATAAATTGTACAGAACCGCATTAATAAATCATAATATCGTATGTTTCACGAAATTCCTACAGGTTAATCCCCTCAGATACCTAATGTAAGATACCTCGCCATATTTTCCCATTACGCAGACAACTTTGCGGTGAACCTCGTTATAAGCAAAGTTCCGTATTAACTTAGCTAACTTACACAATACTTACACTCGACCGTCTCAAGGTGATAAAATGTATTACTAACATAATGTATAATCACTAGTATATACGAATATACATATACACTCCGTATACTCGTATACTTGTAGTCGGTCGTGCTTGCAAGTGCGACTGCTGATCTACAGGTTCTAGGTACGATTCCTCGGTCGGGTACTATTGACTTTTTCTACTTTAGGACTCCTAGTAATCGCGCGGAGTCATAATTTATACCGTTGTGTAGAAATAGGTTATCCCCCATTCCATAGTGAGACTTAAGATATAACCGATGAAACGAGGGAGTGTACTATTCCTTTGATTGCGTCTTTGGGGATTACAGGCGTAATGTATGTTACATTGGATACTCAATAATTATAGAGACAAAAAATATCAAATACGTTCAAAATGGTTAACGATCGTGGAAATATTTCATATACCTCTCAGTAGGTAAACGCATCGCATAGCGGTGTTATTAAGCGTTAAGAATTAGCATCACGTCCTGACGACACGACATGACGAGTTGGTTGCGACCCTGATGTCACTGGACATACACGAACACCACGTTGAATTTCTTAATTCACTTTAACCGGTACTAAAGTGCGGCAAAATGTGCAGAACGCCCTTCACATTATTTCACGTGAGCTCTCAGCGGAGGTAGATATTCGACACGGGTACTGCGAATAGTGTTTTCGTATAAAATTACGCATTAAGTTTAATCGAGTGACAATTAGGAACCCACTATAAATCAGTTCAATGTAGCGATCAATGTACCGAGCAGATGGTTCCAAATTCAAGTTGGATTAGTTAGTGTTAAACCATTTATAATGATGCCTGTGTTGGATTGTTGGCCACAAGATTGGTTATATGGATGCTTCACGTTAACTCCATTTTTTGAACCGATTTAGTCCATATTCGGAATATTATAAAATTTTAACATCAAAGGACTTCATCGATTAACTGTATTTTTTGAATATTAAAAAATTTCAGAATCAAAGTATTTGATTTGCTGTTAACTGTACATATTCGTCAGATAAAAGATGCGTTTGCACGTTTTTTCAGTTACGTTTATTTACGTCTCACATTAGACTACCAGTTATGTTTCCGTCCCGCACCATGGAACAGACGGTGAGTCATCGCCATGCACCGGCCAGAAATCCAGAGCTAGTAAAAATTTGTACTAGAAAACCTAAATTTTTATCAGTACCCGACCTGGGAATCGAACTCAAAACCTATTATTAAGGATATGACGTATTTACTTACAAAGGGATCGAACGTATTTAACGACTACATACGATTTAATTGTCAACCATTCATTATCACACCTAAGTGTCTACGTGTACTACGCATTAACAAAGCTCTGTGTCATAAAATTCATACAGTGCAATTCGTTACAGCCCTCGGCGCTCGTCCGCACTTCATTCATCTCCGCGCAATGTGCGATAATCGCGAGGCGAGTGCCGCAGCTCGGCCGCGGCGCGCCACTAATTGTCCCAACAGCGACGACAGTTTGATACATACACTAAGTACGGAATTACTATAGTTGATGACAAATGTGTCACACCATATTTCACGACCATTGTTTGCAAAGTAGTGTTGGTCTGCTCATTTATGTTTCAAGATTCCATTCCAAATTATCTGAGTTCAAATCCTGAAGCGCACCTGTTTCCTCGTAAGTTCAATATCACTTGCTGTAATAGGTAAGAATAAATGCACATCTTAAAGGGTTCCATAACATTTTCTCAGCCGTTTAAAGTATGCTAACCCGCAATCGGCTAGCTAGTCAGATTAGGGCCTTAATCCTTCTTATTATGTGGGAACGCCATATCCAATAGTCGAATGATGAAGTTAATGATCATTAGTTTAATTATGTGTGAAGAATCTGCTGTAAGATTCGAAGAAGATACGACTTCGATTCGAAGAAATTTACCAAATACAAGGTACATCGAACCAGTTTTTACCAGATACATTGAAAAATTAGAATGTAAGTCAATGTTTACTTACTTTAGTTACCATAAAAATATTAGTTACATTTATAAACAGAGAGACTCAAGGCGAGGATGAAGTTAGAGATAGAAAGTAAATATTATTTCCCTTATCAAGCATTAAGTCAAAATTAAAGATGAAATTTTAAAACCCAAAATCGAATTATTTTCGTAAATTCTCAATTAAATGCCTACAATCTGAGAAAAAGTTTCACTTGCATCGTGTTACCTAAAGCACACTATAACTTTTTGTTATCATAAACTGTCCAGAGAGAACAGGGTTATGCGATCAATCGGGAAAATTATGCATAACGGCCGCTACAATACAAATTGACTTGAACTATGAACCGTGTTAAGTACCTACATGAATTTATGACATGACAAAAGATAATGTGAGGTATTATAAATGCGCTGGTTCGTTGATCTGAACAACTTTTGTTTAAAAATAAATATTAATGTCCTATTGTTTCGTGTGTGCTTATTATGTAACTTTTATATACAAAACCTGTATTCGGCAACAATTTAAATAAACAAAAGCAAAAGAATGAAAAAGTAATATTGCGTTATAAAGTTACAATCGCTTTCATAGTACCAAAATATATTGGTCGCATATATACATATATATGCATGCATCCTAGACAGGGCCATCGACTTCGAAACCGATATTGCAATGTATAAAGAAAATACTCGTAAAAAGGGCGCTAGTTTGAC
Source organism: Jemadia pseudognetus (assembly GCA_018244755.1). Taxonomy (NCBI): domain Eukaryota; kingdom Metazoa; phylum Arthropoda; class Insecta; order Lepidoptera; family Hesperiidae; genus Jemadia; species Jemadia pseudognetus. The sequence goes on along the minus strand of DWTO01003156.1, from coordinate 8,523 downwards.
ATATAGAAGACAGGTATCTTTTACACGTGCTGGTTGGGTTTTATTGCAGGTCAAGGCTTTTAATTTAAGATCTTCTTTACGAGACGAACGTAAGCGAGAGACATTTCGGAAAACAGGCGGAATGGATAGCGGACCATTGCCTTAGCATTGTAAAAAAGATATAACGTTAGAAACATTTCATTAATCGTTTCCATACTTTGTACTAACTCCGGTTACTTACCTTCATGACCTAATCCAATCACAATTGAAATTATAGCAGGATAATTCAAAAACACTTTAATGTCTGAATCCGAAAGGCCATAATTTTCTTATAATTACATAATAAACTAAAAATATAAGTGAACCTTAGTATTAGAACAACTCAAATTAATTTTCGAGAATAATTTACTTAACATAGTAAATGTAATGTCTGCTGTGACAATAAACATTGTCACAGAGTCTATTACGTATATTACAAGGAAAATTTATTAAAACTGTAATGTATCTGAATTCTAAAGAAGAAAGCTCGCTCGGCTGTGTCAATATTATTATTCATTATAATATCGTAACAAAACGCCAACGGCTCTACAGCGTACAACGCAGATGTATAGATCAAATAACAGTCGACTCCAACATCAACATAAGACTTTTTTGTTATTGTTCAATTCTATCTAAACTATAGCAGGCCAGTACTATTGTGCTCGTCGAAAAACCGAAACTGAACAATTTTAAGAGAACAACTGTAAGATGTTTTTAATGATAACATAGCACCTGTATCCCCATCGAAGAAGACGAATAGATAGAGGAGTGTAGTACTCACAAACTTGAAAAGTTTTAGTTTTTTCTTTAGTTGTTTTGAAGGTTTTCTATTGCTACGTTAAATAAATGTTTAAGTCTAATTAAATACATGTAACTCCTCAGTAATTTCGGTCGCGCTTTTCAGGTTTTATCTACATTTCCTGTGATGACAGCTAATACATAGGTGGCAGAGTGCGTCGTCTCCGGTTACTTTGCATTTTACAAGGTTAAAAGCAATGCGGTTACTTTGATATCGGATTAAATATCATAGTTGCAAAATTAATTATTCATCTCACGCTCAATTGTGTTGATAAGCTCAAAGTAATCTCGAAATTGTAACACTTTTCCAATAGTTTTCGAGGATTACAGGTGCGACGTTACGTCCGTATTATTAATTTAAGCAATTGGTTTTTTCACAATTGTAATTAGTGAATCTAAATGAATAAATTGATAATTGAATAAAAAACTCTAATATTGATGCACATTGAAAACAATCCGTAAAGAAATGTCAAGAGTCCGAAAAGAAATGTCATTGGCAACTATGTACACCCAGTTGCTTGGTTGTGAGTTGTCCGAAATGCCAAAACTATTCCTGGAAAACTTGAGCATTGGATTTCAGTGGGTATCGTTAGAAAACTGCTTGTGAAAACTTTTAATCATAGGGAAGAGAAAAGGGGTTCCGTTTACATGGGAAAAACACACATTCATAAACAAATAATTACTGAAAAAAGACAAGGTGTTTTGAACTACGTGTTCTTAATCAACAAAAGCTACAAACATTTAATGGCTTTTATCACGCACAAAGCACTTAAAGTGTACGACGGCTCTGGGGACGGAAAGTTAGAGCGAGCGACACGTTTACGGCTGCGTGTCTCCAGAGATAAGCCGACACACAAGCGGCGCCGCGACACAATTACTAGCCACTGAACGAAAACAAACGACGAGCGCGCGGGATCAGAGCACACGAGCGTTGATATCAGTCAATATGCTAAGATTGGTAACGTATTAAAATTCTGGTTTCAATAGAATGTTAGGTGATAACATCAAAAAATCTACTTTTTTCATCAAATATATTGCAGCGGGCGATCTAATCAAGTTACAGAATTTGAGAACAAATTAATAAACAAATACATATACATATGTCCAGCTGATACTTGTTTAAATGGATTACATTTTGTTTCACAAATAACAGTAGGGAGAAAAAAAATTAAACACAACTGTTTATAAGTGTTCTGTAGTAGATTTTATCTTAGGTTATTTACGGTCGATTAGATGCTTGATACTTATTACGTAAATACTTAATACCGATTGGCAGGCTTATTGAAATACAAGTGCGACACATAAATATCAAAGGTAAGAAAAAAATATGCAAGAAATTACTACAAAGTTCTAGAATTCGCGTATTAACAGTGTGCTGTAAAATCGCAATATTCAATCAAAACGTTATTTTCCATTCGCTTACTACACTTTTCCATGCTGCATAACCCACATCCACACACACTCATACACACACACATAAAAGTAAATACACGCATACAAAAGAACATGTAAGCCTTCACACATGAATAAAATCTCTCTGAGACAGAGCTCGGATATTTACGTAATTATCAACACTAATTAACTTTCAAATAGATACAAAATAAACGTGTCAACGTATGAATATATTATTATATAGGTAATGTTTCACCGATTAATTTGTCAAACGGTGCGCGACCGAACCAAAAGGGCCCTGACACTTATATTTCAGTAATAACTTTACAATTAGGTTGTTAAAACCTTTAGTTCGCTTTAATTGTGACGAACTGGGACAATGATTACATGTGTACATTGAGTAGTACGAGTACGATGTAAAATCTGTACAGGGCATGTGACTATTGGATTGGCAGTGAATATTCTTTAATACGAACACTTACATGCTGTAACGGTGAAGGAAAACATCGCGAGAAATGTATTGTAAATGTAATGTGTAAATGTATTAGAAGAAACTAATATAATTGACTTTTCAACTTAATGCTCTAGGCGTCTTTAACGTCTATTTGTACTGCGTCAAAGATATGAACTGAATCCATTCTCCGGTTCAGAGGCCACCACTTAAGGAAGTTAGAGCGTATTATGAGCACGATTGTGTGCGGCCAAGTTTTAATGAATTCCGTTTAAACACCACCCCCTCACTAGCGTGACCTTGAACATAAATTGCATTTAAGCACTGGAACATTTCTCAGAATTGAATAGTCCGAATTTTTTAATTTTATTACATGAAAATTGTGAACATATTATAAGAAAGCTACTTTTTAATTTTGTATCATAATCAGCCCATCCAATTCCACTGCTGGACATTGGCCTACCCCAAACGGGAGTTTGCCCATAATCTACACTGAGCAATGCGGGTTGGAGATCAGACATTTATTATTCTAAGTATAAAAATATCGAATTTGAAATTAGAAACATTTCTATGCAACTTAATATCAAAATTGCCTTCATCTAAATTATAATAAATTTAAAACATCCAGCGAGCAGGTCGCCTGCTCCGAGTTGTGTAGTCGGTAGCGGAAGTGCCGCGTATTACGAGCACGTCTTGTAGGGCGCCAAGTTTTAATGAACTGTCGCCTGCGACTTAGCAGCTCTGTTTAAAACCTCTCCCACTGTTCAAACTTACGAGTAAGCTCCGAGTGCCAGCAGCAACTATGATAGGAAAACATCTTAGATTATGAATTTTTTTTTCTCATATAATTATTCAGTGTGTAAAGATTTCATGATAACTCACAACATATAGCCTGCGTTATTCCGAAGGGGTAGAGGCAGAGGATTGTATGCAGTTCACTCCCTCGATTCCTTATACATATATGTATGTCATATCATGAAATAAGAAGCGAGAATATTATAATACAATGCCATTTAACTGAATAAGTTCTGAGATAAATCTAATGGGATAAGGAATGCTTTTTGTTATTGAAAATATATATTTCTGTATATAGAATTATAATCTGCAAAAAGAGATTTATAAATGAGAATAACGTCTTATGATTACAATTAGTACAAGTTTATAAAAACCAAATAGATCGTGAAATAAACGGATGTATTACAATCGCGTCCACTCGTAGCACCGTAGCACGGTGTAGAGGAGCTACGCCGTGTGTAGGATAAATGTAGATCTCTTCACATCTTGTTCATAATTATAGGAATTTGTTTCACCGCTATAACTAACGTGGTATATTTGGAAGTTACAATTTAATAATAGCAAAAGTAATTTTACTACTTTGCATGACGAAAGCGGCAGTGATAGCCTCGTTCAGGTTTAGCCTCTCACTCCAGGCGCCCAGTTTTATATCCTGGTGGAGCACAACTTTATAAAATGCGCATTTTCAGACAAAATATCAGCATACCTTATAGTTAATAAAATAGTTCCCTAAGGTGTGTGGAGTCTGCCCATTCGCACCTGGCCAGCGTAGCAACAGTGCAACGACAAAAAGGGCCGAGAGGGTGAGAGTTGTCAGAATGTAATAACGCCTCTTAACAAGCGTTATTGTGTACTGTTAACACCGCGCAATATTATATTGCTACAAATGTACAGAACGTTATATCACGGTGTATTGTTATCGAAAGAAAAGAAGACCCGAATCCTATCTATCTTTAAGTGGCGTTATGAAAAAATAGGGTTAGTATAACATAGAAACTAACTACTAGTGACATAACGAGATAATATTTAGGTAGTTTTTTTCTGTTGGAAACCAGTTCATAATATTTTTTAATCTAGTGGTGTAATGAAAAAATGAAATAAAATCAATGTAGACAATAGTAGACATTGACTAAAATACATAATATGTTAAAATTTTCGTTATTACACTAATATTATTGAATATCTTATTATTCAGTAATATCATAAAACTATATCGAATTACTACTACAGATATATCGACTCTCGTAACGTACACTATAGCATCTACAATTAAATGGACCATTTAAAATGGTCTATTTTCGATTATATGTACTCCTTATTATGTATTTTAGAGCAGTAAAATGAAAAACACGTTTTTTCAGTTTCGATGATGTACGTTGCGAGAGTCGATATATGTATTTATTTACACATACAGCTCATAAAAAATCTCCGCAACTGAGAGGCTAATATAGACTTCATATACAACTTGCACGACCGCCTTAATTATAGCCCATTATACATACTAGGCTGAATCAGTTGAATAACATGAATATGTAAAGCTTACCTACAATTATTATAACAAGACCTAGCAACAGCCTAATCAGGTTTATAAGGCGCTTACCGTAAAATAAATTATGATTATACGACTCTATGTTGTACAAAGCATACCCTATGTGCACAGACATAATAAGCTAAACCAAAATCAGCTTTTCGGTATGCTAGACGTAGAAGAATGGTAAAGGGGCAGATGTTATTATCAGATATTCTGCGCGACCGGTTACTGCTACTGACGCTTCGCGTCCGAACCGTAAGAGATAGCGGGGTTGACGAGTCAAGACGTACGTACAATGGAAATACGTGCATAAATCTAAAACTGATAATAATAATATTAACTAAATGTTAATTTTGCATGGAGAGTATAAATATATTGCTGATATATAGAGACGAGTATCTGAAAGAAATAGCCTCAATGAAGCGTGGGTTAAGCAACTGGGTTATCGATTTCTTTGCCAGCAATACGTAATAACTCCGTGCTTCTTGCGAAATGAAATCAGTACGCCGGATATGTGGCGTGACACTCGCCGACCGAGTTCATAATACAGATGTAAGAAAGATGATTTGGGCGAAACAGAGTGTTGGTGTTAAAACGAGATAGATGACGCTCCGATAGTTCATGCATAAAAAGACAACGGTTGATGAAAGAATGAGGAAACAGGTACACAATGCAATGTTCACGGATGCAACTGAAGGGGGACGACATAGGACTTACCTATTTTGACTAAATAGATTAGATACTGGTTAAAGGGAGTCACATGTCTCCGAACTGACGTACACGTATGAAGAAAGTGATGAATGCAGAAGACGCATTTCAGGTCTGTAAGGAGAGACATATGTCGTGCTTGGTGTTATCTGCCTGCCCCGTCAGAGACAGGTCTCTGACGGCCAGGCCAGGCCAGGCCAGGCCAGGGCCTGATGGCGTAATTATATTAATTACCATTCGTAGTGAATTACGAAAACTACATTGATTATCAAAAATAATATGAAAAGGACATGTATGATCCGTAGAGATTGTCATTTACCCAGATAGTGTACATATTCAGGTAGCATTTTAAGTAGAAGAAAATAATGAAACAAAAAGATAATAATCTTCACAAATCCCGTGTAGAAATATCACACAACAATATTTCGTTTCATAAAATCGTACAGAGAATTCGTATAATATACACAAAGCCTTAATATACACAAAGTACGGCGTAATTCAAACCTACGGGAGTTTAATCTAAAAATCTCAATTATGGAGAATAAAGACGAAATATACGGAGAGCTCACAACAAAGCTCGTAGCGATTTGTGTCATTAGCCATCTTTTTTGGCGTGTTCAAAATTATATAATTCAATGAAAACACTTATGAAAGATAATAATTTATTATTAATAATATTAATCTATGAATAATAATTTGTTCATAGCCCAGTGGTTTATAAATGAGCCTCTCACTTCGGAGGCTCGCGTTGCAACTTTTACGCGCACCTCTTAACAAAATCTGCGTTTCAAGGTTATAAATAAAGTCTGAGAACCTTGTGGAAAACTCAACGCAATTCTGAGTTTATATAAGACAAGAAAAATATTGACACGACATCATACAACACGTACACGCAAATAAGAAATGCGTTTTCTCAAAGCCAAAACTACAATTTGTAACAGATGAAAGAGAAATTTAATTAACGTGAAGACTGCAATTAATCTCGCCAGTGCCAGTGCAGCTTTGGTTAGGTACACTAGAACTTGGCCGTAGCTCAAGTTTGTTGTATTGTTGAGACAGATCATTTATCACTTCAACGGATTATGAACAGGCACTACTCTCATTGCACCAAAGTGCTTTAAAAAAAGGTAACTTCAGTTGTATATTAGAAATAGTCGACTGCAAACGTAAATCCACAAAGTGTACATATTGGTTCTACGCATTTATTTCCCTACTTTGGAGGTTCATTTAATGCTGTGTACTTTTCCCGTTTACCTGGCTATATCAACAAAATCGGTCCCGAACGGTTCAGAGGTGAAAACTTAACAGACAGACCAGGAGAACCAGGTAATTTGTAATATTAACACGAACATACTCGTACATACTTTAAGTATACATTATGCCTTCACAACATTTTTTCTACTTGAAATTATCCCATCCCTATATAAATAGATACGGTAATATGTACAGACATTCATTAAAACAGATTGTGCAAATTGCAACATCGAGGTCAGATGTTACTTCTGTAATTGCACTCGCTGCCGCGCGATTCGCTACACCACGGACGTAACAAATATTATACAATAAGGAGTTATAGTTTTATTCACAAATTGTGATGGTTTCTGGAGTAAAATCTAATTATTTTATACAGAACGACACGATCAATTTACGTAAAGAATTTATTGCATTTTTATTTATTTTAAAAACACTCGGATTGTAGTATTAATGTTAAATCACCGCAACTCGAAGGCACAGTGTGGGGATTATGTTAAATTGGGAATTAATAAAATTTGTCAAGAAATAAATTTGTAAATAGTTTATTAGAATCGTGTCGGCTAATGTAAGTGTCCAAAGAGGTCAAGATCGTTAGGACGACGCGTGTTCTCGAGTGGCGCCCAACGCGGGGCGCTCGTGACCTTCTTAGCGCTCGTCGTTGCCGCTCTCTGAATTGCGCCATTTGGATACGGGTTATGTAAATTTCGCTTTAGAGGCCACGTTCTGGTACAATGTGCAAGAAGTAAGTGTTTAGAAAATTGTTTCAAAGGGTTAAGTTTCATTTTTTACCTATATAATACTAAAACTGCTTAAACTAAAAGAATAGGATGTTATAAAAATTACGTTCTTAAATTTTTCAAAGCAAATTACTTCTACAATAATTCGTAATCTACATTGAACAAAATATAGGGCATAAATTTGTTGAACGTGTTTTTTTTTACATTTTCCGTAGTCATAATTCGATTTTTTATTTTTGTTTAAATAGGAATTATGACACAGAACCTGATTTACAAATGTCACACAATATACTTTTATCGTTAAAAGTTGCGGCTTTCGCGAGCAGTCGTGTGTTCACGTCAGATAGCGTTGTGTTTGCTGTTTGTATGAATCACTGATGTGTAACCATTTAGTGCTTGTACTGAGCATAGATAATGCTATATGTTGCTTAGATATTCTATAAATTGTTTAGATATGCTTTAAGTTGTTTAGATATGCTATATGTTGCTTAGATATCCTATAAGTTGCTTAAGTATGCTATAAGTTGCTTAGATATGCTATTACTGACTTACATATGTTATAAAATATTTATATATGCAATAAGTTGCTTACATATGCTATAAGTTGTAAAAATAATTTTAATTCTCCATTCCAGTCCATTTTATTTCTTGTTTAATTAATCGTAAACAGAACATTAGTATCTATATATTAATACGTGATGCAAAAGCTTTGGACCCCTTTTTACGAAAATTGCGCGGACGCAGGAGCATAAAATTTGGCAAACTTATAGTTTATGTGTAGGAGAAGTGCAGAACGCTAATATTTTTCAATAATAATGCTTATAAAGTACATTAAATCA
>DWTO01003155.1:0-12937 GCA_018244755.1 Jemadia pseudognetus | reverse complement strand
AGGTCATTCCTGAAAATGGCCGCATCGGGAGGAAATATCGAATGGTCTACTACTGTTAAACCATTTTTAACGGCACTTTATGGCCCATTTTTCGACAAAAACGATGCCGTTGAAATCATACAAGCAATCATCAAAAGGTGCGTGATTTCTTTTTTGAGCTATAACTTTACGGTTCGCAGGGGTGCTTAGTCATGTCATTATGTATTATTTATTTATCCTATTCATACACAGCTTTATCTCTATTTTTAATAAATATCAACTGATATGGTATGATTGTGACTGTGGGATTTTTTTCAATCCTTAATATGTGCTGGTCTATTGAAATAATAATATATTGCGATTCTAATTTCGAATCCCTCTGTCCCCATTTCTTGGATCTGAAACATATACATTTTGTATCTTTTATGCATATTATTGGTAACATTCATTTTTCGGTTTTCACTCTTAAGTGTTACTCACTACAAGAAATTGTACATTATTCTAGAAAGACTAATTACAGGTTTTCTAAACTGTACCTACCCTCTTATAAGTAAATGTGTGAAGTGCGTAATTCGAAATTGACTTACATTTGTAAGTGATGTTTATCTTGAAATTTTACAAGCACTGCAGTTCAGTCTTTTAAAACATGATCTGTATCTAACATTGGGGTATTTAAGTTAATGATATTTTTCGATAATTTAATTTTCCTTATTTGTCTATCATATTTTCTTATTTACAATTATTAATTATGCTCAACTTACTCTGTAGCTCCTTTCCTTTTTTACTTAGTATTATTAATTTTAATAGCCATTATGTCATTTATAATCTTGTTACTGTTGCAAACTCATCTTCTTCATCGAGTTGACAGCTAATCGTGAGTGATTAACCATTGTGGTGAAAGTATTAGTTGCAGCGTCCAGGGTGCGCCAGCCAGTATATGTTCATACCCAGATATAGTTGCTGCTCGGGGAGGCTCCTATCATGCACAAAACTCATGAAACTTTTGTATTTCTTTTTTGTAGTGAGAATGAGTTCCAGAACCATGATGACGCCCAGGATCTCTTCTACACCTGTATTGCATGTTTGTCTGCACACTTCATCACCATCAATGCAAGCAACTGTAAGTACAAATTTAATAGTTTACAGTTAATTCATATTTACTATTTATACTGACAGCGTCATTGATTAAGTATGACTGCAGATCAAGAGTTCCTGGGTAAAAATCCCAGATTAGTTAGTTACTATTTGATTTTTCTAACTTAGTTTATCGAGTACAATTTTTGAGTAGTAATATAAATTTGGAAGTGTACTCCTTTGCCTACCTTCAGGGATAACAGGTATGATGTTACATTATTAATGTCTTAGAATAGCTTTGTTAGTCATCTAAACTAATTTCGACAAAAGTATTCAAACTAACATATTTTTTTTTACACTTCTACATAGCAGAAATTAAACGAAATATGTATAATAGACTTTATAGTTCTGTTATGAATTACTGTCCTAGTTAAAATAATGAATAATAGCTCACAAAAAATACAGTTTTGTAGGAAACAATGCTTACATAATATTGTGCAATTTCATATGTATGAGTAATCAAATATTTGTATTGTATATTGTATACTATATAATATGATCTGGTCCTCTTTGTGGCTCTACATATATTAATTATGTGTTGAAACTAAGCAAATGTGTGTGGGTCTTCATAAAGTTTATTGTTTACACAACCTAATTTGTACATAATCCATATTTGTTGTAGGATATAATTCCTTCCTTTAAGTTAACTGAATCGGTTGACACAAGTGTGATTCCCCTGACTGATGGATCACAATAAAAATATGCCATCAACTCATATATCATATAGCCGCAAGTAATAAAATGTAGTTAAAAGATGATTTTCATTTGTTTCATTTTAAAAATACTTCAAAATATCCATCATCAGCTTATTTCAGTCTGTAGCTGAACAACCCCCTCCCCTCCCCGTAACCCCCCTAAAAGACGGTATTTTTTTTATTTTAATGTACATTAAAAAGCTGGGCAATATGAGAATCATATTTATTTTATCAGTGCCAGTTGATCAACTCAGCACTGCACGCGATGCATGCAGAGTTATACTAAGACAGATCCTGAAGAAGCTCTCCGAAGCTGGATTGAGCTATGATGACAACAGCAATACTGCTGCCCCCAATGTTTCCATCAAGCAGGTACAGTATGCTTACATTATATTTTTATTACTATTGACTGCCTTATTGGTTGCATTGGTTGCAAATTATAACTGCCAGTAGAGAGTGCCTGGGTTCAAATCCCGGGTCAGGTACTAGTGGATCTTTCTAATTTAGATTTTTTAGTTTTGGCTTGGAGTCTGGAAATACCCTTATTGTATGGCAGTACATCAGTGCAGTGTACAGTACATCAGTACAGTACAGTGTTCATCACCTATTCTATAGTGGGATGTAAATGTAACTGGTGAAACCTGGGAGTGTACCACACTCCTCTGCCTACCTCTTTGGGAATTACAGGTGTGATTCCCAGTTTATATTTTTATTATTAAAATATAATAATAAAATTATTCTGAACATAACCAAGAATTACTAGATTGCTTTACTTTATTATTGAATCTGCATGCATTTTGCTCTATTGAGTAGAATTGGAATGGTCCAATTTTCTTGTGTTTATTTAATAATGAAATGTTCATCTTCAACATGGTTTTGTGTTAATAGCTTCTCCTGCCAATTGCTGGACTTTGTGGAATAGATGGAGGAGGCTATCCACAATCTGACCTAGTAATTTTGACATCCTTGCTGAAAAATGCAAAGATACCATCACATGTCAATGTATCAGGTATGATATTTGTGTATATCCTGGTAACTGTTTTGATAAAAATCTTGTATTTATCTGTCTCTTCAAAGCTCTGAATTAAAACATTCTTATAAGTAGTGTTTTAAGAAATAGATACCATTAAGTTACTGTTTCTCATGAAAGTTTCTGTTTCAGAGGCACAAACCACAAAGTCCTCAGTGATCTCAAGTCCCATTACATCCTTGGCTTCGCAAAGCACGAACACTGATAAGCAGGCGCCCTCACATGCGCAGCGCCGATCTGACGCGCTTTTAGAACAACTGACAATGCCATTGAGGAACCCAATGACAGCATTACCCTCAACATATCAGGCTCAGCCTCCCACAGCTGCCATGTCTCCCGGAAGTAAGGATAGCTTGGAAAGTGCTAAAGATGGAAATGTTCCCCAGCAACCCACAATTGACATGAAGGTAAATTATTCCGCATAAAACTCTTTTATTAGCTTCTGTCATATATATGCATATTGTGGAAGCTTTGAACATGATTTTTTATAAAAGCGTGTTTTTTGTTTTTTTTTAACTATGAATAAAGTTATCGTTCTCATTATGATAAAAGTGATGTTCAAAGTGAGGGTTATTTCTGTTTCCATTTTAGCTATTAATTGTAACATCTATTCCTCTTTATAGAAGTGGTTGGCATCAACATGTTCGTCACTGCTCATTGAGCTCAGAGCGGGTTCAGTGGTGTTGAACGTGTGTGCGACGTTACCTTGCCTGCAGCGCTACTTAAATCGCTGGCAATCAGCTAAGGAATCTGCAATGTCGCCACAATTTAATTCTGATGCCTCACTGTAAGTTTGTTCATATAATTCCAATAAGCCAGTCTTGTTTGTTCATATAATTCCAATAAGCCAATCTTTTTTGTTCTTGCTTATGTTTTATTACACTCAATTAATACATAAATATATCTTAAGAAATGAATCAAACAAGATTTTTTATGTAAATTGAACACTTAGTTAACAATAAGAGAGATTTCATTATGTTATAATATAAGACATTAGAACATGTATTATAATTTTATTATTGGCATTTGCAGTCTCCATTTTCTCGTGAACGAAGTGCACGTATGCCGGCTAGCGTTGTCGCTGCCCTGCCTGGAGCCCTTCACGCCTGATCGCATTGGTACACTCAGCGATATCAGTGTTGCGTGGCTGCTCTGTGCTACCGCTCAGGTATAGAGACTACAAATACTCATACTTTTATTAATTGTGTACAATAACATCATAGACACTGCCTGTCAATACATCTACATCAATCTTAAATAAATAATATGACCTTCAAAGACTTTTATCAAGTATCCATACAGTGTCTTTATCAACAACAAGGGGAAAACGGGTGTGCTCTCACTATCATTACTACTAATATTATTATTATTATTGTAATGTTCATATTTTTAGGAGCAAATTTTTGCATGTGCAGGCTTCCCTCCATCCCAAAGATGAAGAAGGCGAACAGCAAACGTCTACTCTGGTAGAGAGTGCACTCAGTTTGTACAACACTGTTGGGGAAACATTCAAGCAATCCACACGCGCCGGCGGATACGTAAGATGTCATTTCTATACATACTATTCGTTTATATCATATCTGTTACTTAGTACATATTTGGTTAATAGATGGGATACTAAACTGTTCAATCATCTTTATATTAATTTTTTTATTTTTTCAGTTTTTCTATCCCTTCGTTGTTGTATTTATTTAATAACAATTATCAATTTAAACCCTTAGGTGTACCAGAACCATCTTATGATCGGTGCTTGGGTACTACTCTGTGGATTTCACCACGCGTTAGCTGGTGCCCCTGGACCCTCAGTGCCCGGAAAAAGCCCAGCCAAAGTACCGTCACGTCCTTACAATCTCACTAAGATGTAAGTTGTAAATTCATTTAGTGTTGGATATGTAAATGTTTGCCAAGGCATACTTAGCCATCATGGCAGACTTTAGACCATAACCCACTAATTCTGAGAGGAATGAAGTTTTGCCTGTGTTGAGCAGAGGACGATATAAACACTTAAATTGGTAAAAAAAACCTAAATCATCCATTAAAAATTACTTTCCTCAGTATAAAAGTTGACAAGGGAACTTGTTTAATCCATCCACAACAACTACTCATATATTTTATTGGATTTATATAAATTTTCTATTCAACATATTCAATTGATTTATAATTTTTCGTTATATAATTCAACAAATACCTACATATATAATTAAATATACTGCTGAGCATGGATGTGGTTTTAGAATGAGGTGCTTTAAATTGTGGACCACCATGGAATAGTGAACTACAGGTAGTTTATTCAGTAATGAGGGTTTTGACTTTTCATGTATATCTTATTTACGGAATGAGGCAGTTAATTTGTTGCCACAAAAGCAAAGGGTTATAAGGAATATTTCTTGTTCCTCAGTTCGAGATGTCTTAGTGCAAGAGTAACATTATTGCATACCCATAAATAGCATAGCATACATATATTTATTTAGCAGTATTTATTTTTAAAAAAGAGGATAAATATTAATCCTCAATTGTGTGTACCTGTAACTTATAGCCCGCTGTGTGCTTCTTCTACAGCATAATAAATAAATTCATGTTTTGATTATTTTATACTGGTATCCAGGGAATGAGGTCTTAAGATGTTGTTGTAATAGTATTACTAACACTTTAATTTTCAACTGACAAAAAACTCATATGGTTTCGATTGTATATCAAGTTTTTTATTGTTTTTATCTATACAAATTCATTGTTGTGACTCCATTATAATTAAATTTAAGAAATCGCATTTTATACCAGTAAACCCCGGGTAGACGATAAAAGTATATGTCTGGTTTTATAAGATCTATTTGGTTGTGCAGGCAACAGGGTCTGGGTGTGGTGTGGGTGGCGCTGGGCGGGCGCTGCCTGGCGTGGACGGGCGCGCTGCTGGCGGACGCGCGGCTGGAGGCGCTGAGCGCGGCGCCCAGCAGCGTGCCCGCGCAGCTGGCCGCCGCCGCCGCGTCGCCCGCGCCGCTGTACGTGCTGGCGCACCACGCCGCGCACCAGCGCGAGCTGCGCCTCGTGTCCGCGGCGCCGCTGCACCAGGTGACGCGTTCTCTTTAGCTATGCTTATACGTAGTATATCAAATATCATATTAACATTTATTACTATATGTATATTTAGACAGAACCAACAATCAAATATTTGTATTCAATTTTAGTACATGGTAAGTAGTTGAACTGTTGATATTGACTGTCATTAAGATATATTTTAATGACATTCTAGTACAGTACAGTATTCTTCACTTGGATGGAAATCGCCGCTAAATTAAAAACTGAGTTTTATATTTAGGTTAATAATAGGTTCTTTAACGGAAAATCACGCCTAGTACATGCCTAGTACACTCCCACATTTTAGCAGATACGTTTAAGTCACACTATGGAATAAGTGGTGAGTCTATTGCCATACATCGGGCACGAATTCAAACCCCGAGCGACTACTAGAAAAACTAAATTTAAAAAAATCCAATTTTCTGTGCCTGACCTGGGAATTTAACCCAGGACCTCCTAAACGGCTGTCGCGTTTGCAACCAGCACAATCAATGAGGTAGTAAAAGTAGGTTCTAGGGCAAAATATAATCTCGTTAGTGTGCAATAATGTGTTGTTAAAGTAATCAATTATTTCTGTTATAGCTGTTGGTGGCGCTAGGAGTGGTGTGCTATCGTAAGGCCACAAACCTGAAACGCGCGGTCGTGCAGAAGCAGCACCAAGATACTGATCTCGATCGCTCCGACTCCACTGTCTACTTCCAGGACATGATACTGTGCTCCGAGGACTCCGAGACTGATGATGGTAAACATCTTTTTCATACTGAATGCATCTTCCCATGAATATTTAACTATACCCTCGATTATTTTTAACAATACTAACTGCAATATTTACAAAAACTAAAATTCTTAGTAATTCATAATTAAACATTAGCTTTTTTATAAAAAATATTGTAAGGCACCTTCATTAAAACATATCATTCTAATGATCAAAATTCTAATACCATGCAAATCACGGCAGTGTGAATCGATTAAAGGTACATAATTGGTGTTAAGTTAGACATAGAGTAGTGACTTATGTAAAATTTGTGCCCAGAAGACAGCGAACCTTTATTTGGGTTATGGTTCGAATCAACTCTAGTGGCGCCTGACGCGGCGGAGGGCGTGCGCGTTCACGACGTCAACGACAACTGCGATCCGCCGCCGCGCTCACAGGGCATCGTGCCCGACAAGGCGGAACCGTACTCTGTAAGTTTCTCTATCGTCGTTATTGTTAAGTTAGCCATATGACAATTTTTTCCTTGACATTCTTAGACGACACCCATATTCATAACATAACAGTATAAACATAAAGTGGTGCTAATTTGTTAGTGTAATTTTGTTATTTAATAAACACTAAGTATTTTAGTTTTCATCTGTTAGTCTAGCCCATAATCTACCACGCTTGCCCAATGTGGGTTATATAAGACAACGAGATCGTTTTGGAGCAGTTGACGTTCCGGATGTTTCCTCACTGTTATTCAATCATAATTTCCTTAAATTACTCATGCACATGCTTAAATGGCATTACGTATACATTCATACAGTAATATGGTATGTAAAATTAAGTTAAAATACTTTTTTTTTCTTTAGTACATAGCGCTCGCTACGGAGGTGTTCACGCTGCTGACGGATGAGATTATCAGTGAGGGCTCGGAGCGGCTGGGGCAAAATGCTCTGCAGTTGCACGACGCGCACCAGGCGCTGCTGGCCGCACTAGCCAAAGACCTGGACCGAGAGACCGCGCGAACTGATACCGGTATGAGCGCCACCACACAAAAACCTGTTATATATAGTCGATTCCACCCTTAGAGAGTTACACGAGTTATATATTGAGACTTAAATATTTTTCTCAAATTAAGGTTGCACTCAATTCATGCATTTATAGAAACCAAATTATTATCTCTATAAAAGAAATTAATCGAAAATAGACTAATTGTCGTTGATAAATTTTGTTGATACTATCCAGGTACAATATCGGCGTGTTACGGTGCGCGGCTCGGCGCTTTATATGGTGCATTCAGCTCGGCCCTAGTACGCTACCTGCACAACCTGTGCGGGGCGCCCGCGTTTGCCGCGCAACAGTCTGCGCTGCACCAGCACTTAATCGTCGCGGCAGATAGGAACAACATGACTCCGCTGCAGGTTTGTGTTCCCTTCGTGCTGGAGTACCTTATTTTTGTTTATTGGGAGAAACCTTTACAAGTTACCTGATATCCGGAGAGTGATAATGGGTTATTTTGGACTTATACCACACAGAAGCCCCTCGGTAGCATTCTTTCGCGGTAGTAAGAGGAGTCAGGAATTTCCAACGGATCTACTGCCGGGAGACACAAAATACCTCATCCTACGCCCTCCAGTTCCTACAACAGTGTGCGGCCACACATACTGTCGTATTTGTTAACTGAGCTACCACTCTAGCTGCTCTAAACCCCGGAAATTTTCTTTTAGTCGCCTCTTACGGCAGGCAGGAGATACCCGTAGCTCATATTCTGGTCCCGAGTTACAGGCAGTATGCCGGAGTACCTCACCCAAATCTCACATATCACATCGTTCTCTTTACACCATGGCAAACCAAGTTACCGAACATGTTTTTTTTTATTAAGATTCGGGAAATGTAATGTAGGCTATTGTTGAAAATACTGAGATAAGTATATTGTGTAATAAAACTCGTAGTAGGAGTAAAGAGGTGTACTATATGGTGTATTTATACCACATTTGTTCTCATCAGGTTGGCCCACGCGTTGTGAAACTCATCGGCGGCATGATCTTAAGTAAATCGACACTCGATCGCGAAAACAGCATTCTCCTCATGTGGCACAAGATCGCTCATACATTACAAGAATGTGCTGTACAATCTACACCTTCACAGGATCATGACTATGAAGGTATGTTTTAATTATTTGTAATACATGAAGCCTTACAAATAATTATTATATTAGTGTAGATTATTATGTAGGTAGTTTTAATTTACAAGTGATAAAAGTTAGTGACATGTATTTCATTGAATATAAATAAAAATTTTCTTTGGACAATTTCGGACAAATAAAATGTGGCATTCATTAATGAACTTTCTTTTACAGATTTGAATGTGGAACATGCACAACTGCTGGTTTATTTATTCCATTCATTGACTCTAATGCAGAAGAAATCCGTTTTGCTAATGACATCCAATGCTATTATAAAAGTAAGCGGATTAAAACCTCAATAATTACACAGTCCATTTATAAATACAAAATTATAACCCTGAAACTACTTTTATATTGAATCTCTTTCATATTTGTAGGTGGTGGAGTCTCTGTCTATCAGTGACAGGAAGCGTGCTATAAACTTGGCGCCCCATCAACTAATGCTGACCACCAGATTACTGCTACTTCTGGAATACCTAATGAGACATCTATATGATGCACCACAGCCTTTGTTGCAACAGGTTAAAATTTAAAAATTCATTGCGAGTTGTTGTTATGAATTTTCATATAATATTGTAATGTAAAACTTTACACAGATTGAGTGGAATCTAATCATTGCCCCGGGTCTGGCTCAACCATCTGCTGATACTAATGGCGCCGGTTGCGCGAAGACTACCACCGACAACGGTCAGTTGAAGTCGCGCATCTATTGTGAGGTGCCATCCATTGAGCAGACGTACAGGCGACTCTCGCAAGACGAAACCTCGATGAGGCCCAAGTTCTACGCATTGACTTATGCTGAAATTAATAATCAGGTCAGTTCAATCTCTTCTGATTACTACTTCGTTCCAGGATTTAGAAAAAATTGTCCTATCGTAACTATGTGGAAATTGTAATCCTTGTATAAAATATTCTTTTTGACTGGATTTGTTTTCATTGGAATATTATAAACATTTTACTTGATCATAGTGTATTAACATAATTTGTAATGTAGGGTTGGCAGAATAGTAGGTGTTGTGTTAAAATTTATATCGTTTTGCGCCACTTGTAATTTGCTATTTGGCTTAAGTATAATGACTATTATTTTTTGCAGGAGAATCCTAAATTTGATGGATTGGCGTGCAATTTTGCACTAGGAACCCCTCATAAGTTAAAGTATCCTCTACTAGTGGACGCACTGTTGGCGCTATTGAACTCTGCTTGCATTTTTGACAACCCTCAGAATCATGCATCACCAAGTGCTCTGTCTGCAGCACACTACTGCTTCCAGACAGCTTGGAGGTTTGTTACAATGTAGTTCTATAGGATACATTTGGGACCGTCCATGTGGTGGTATTATTTTGGAGTTCAATAAATTATATTTCAATATAATTAATTGTTAATATCCTTAACTTAGGTATGTGTTACTTAGATATGTCGGCTACATACTAACTAGGTTTAATACACTACAGCTGTTGGTGTTCCAATTTTTAATATGTTTGTATTTTCTTAAACTATATCCAATATTAGAAGCATGAGGAAACGTTGATAATTAAATGCATGTAATTTGTGTGTTCAGGCTAGTGATCAGCATGCCGCCCGCCACGCCGCACATGGACAAGCTGGCGGCGGGCGCCGCGGGCGAGCTGCCGTCGCCGCTGCCGCTGCACTCGCTCGTGTGGGCGCCGCGCGCCGACAACAAGAAGGTGTTCAACCCCTGGCTCAAGGACGCGCTCGTCAAGCAGGGCATGTACACGCAGGTAAATATACAAGCACTTAACACTTCACGTTTTTATTTATCTCATCCAACGCTATTTGATTTGAAGCTAGCCAGATTAGGTACTATGGTGGCTAGACAGCTGCTAACTATATTTTTATTTAAGATAATCTTACAACCGATATTGAGTTAATATATTATGTCAGTATCAAATTAATGACTAATACATAAACATGCTATTCAATGATCAATATTCAAATCGATAAATTACTAATGCTACTTTCTGTTTCAGTATGCAGAGACTTTACTGGCTGGAGTGAGCACATCCTGTGATAACATTAAATATACGGCCTGGCTTGCATCTATGACCATCAAACATTTGAAAGAAAACATCTTGTGTAAGTATAATGTGATAACCTTCTCGTTATTCATTTTAAGTACAAAATAGATAATTGTAGTGTTACATAATTGTAACTAACTCCTAACATTTATTATCCTTCAACAGCAAATGGCCTGCCGTCACTTCTGGACGTAATTTCCTGTGATGCGGCTCTAATTAGGCTCAAAATGTGCCTTGTTGATGGAGCGTCTACAACAGAAGCTCATCAGTTCATGCCTGACCTTCTTGATTTATTGGAAACTATAGTCGAGTGTTGCAAGTAATTATATTTTTTGTTATATTCATGAATATAATGCACATTTATGTAACTTAATAGCTCAAAATAGAACAGAACTTGTTGAAATTTTTTTGTTTATGCATATTTATTGGCCAAATGATGAGGATATATCATTTGAGGTTGCACACTAGTCAAGCAAAGCCTGAGTTAAATATTGGTATCTGTATTGATAGACTGCATAAATCTTTACATGCGTTTTTCTGTCACTGTTCATATATTAGTTTTATACGATCCCCGAACAGACTGAGTGCGGATATGGAGCTGTCGACGGTGATGGAGAAGCCGGGCAGCCCGGCCGACGAGGCCGTGGCGCGCGTGCGCCTGCAGGTGTGCAGCGCGGCGGCTGGCGCGCTGACGGGCGCGTCGAGCGCCGCCGCCGTCATGCCCACGCTGGGCGCGTGGCTGCGCGTGCACCTCCCGTCCAATGTGGGCGCCGTGCTCACCAGCTTCGGAGCACCGCCGAGCGCTGCGCTTATCAATCTGGTATTGCCATTATTTATTGTCTTGTTTCAATTGCCCGTAAATTGTGTTGACTTAAACTCAACTTATCGTGTTGACCTAGTTATTACTCAAATTAATAATTTTATATTACGTTTTAGAACCACTATGCATCTCACATCATACCGTCAGAAAGCGCTCTGCTGCGACTAGTGTCCGCGCACTGCGATCAGATGAGCAGTAACGCCAAGTACTCGATCAGCACGTCGCTCATGATGCTGACACATTCCGCCGCGAAGCTTCTGGAATTCGGAGCCAGTAAACTAAGTGAAAACACTGAACTAACTAGAAGGGCTTTGGATCTTATAATACCAGCTGTGGTAAGTATTATTAGAAAGTATTAGATGCTTGTTGATTTCAGTTACAAAAAACAAGAATGTGAGATATTTGTGTATGAATCGATTAAAAATTAGAAACGGAAAAAAAACACATATTATTTTGATTGAATTTATACATGTGACCAATCTTACAACTTAATTTATTTGAACACTAGACTGACGGACGCATCGAGTTTCTCTCCGAGCCATTTACGGGAACGCTGATCACGCTCGTGCCTCAAACGCCGCGGTCCGAGCAACTCGTTCACGAGTACATTATTAAGACTACCTACACCGTGCTCGTCGATCATTTGCAGCCGTCCACAGAGAAGGTTTTGCGACAAATGGTGAGATATAACCAAAATAACTGTCATAAGTAAACAATATAGTGACAAGTAATCATAAAACCATTTTTTTACCTATGTTGTCTGTTTTAGGTCAAATATTATGAGAAGACCCTAGATCGCCCTGCAGGAAAGGCGGCGTACGAATCCGTATTTGCGGATAATACCGGATACTCCCTTGGAAAGATTCTCCTATCTGCACCTAATGTTAGAAATCCATATACAGAAAGAGTTGTCAAGTAAGTTTTAGTGTAAATTAATTCATTGAATTCAGTTTATTTTAACTAATCGTTAGAAATATTTTATTACTGACACTACCCTCTTTTCAGCCATGTGAGTACTGATTTAATTTTTTAAAGGTTATTTAACTAATTTGTATTCCAATCAGGCTGTTCTTGAAAATATTTGCTGGCTGCGAAGGCTGTGAACTGGGCAGCGCGCTGTGCGTGTCCGTTTGTCGGTTCATCGGAGTAGCCGACCAGCAGAAGCTGACCAACCTCATGGCCCACATTTGCTTACCAGGTGGGTACATTTACTACTAATGAACAAAGCTGTTGTAATTCGTATTTTTATTATGTTAATTTACTATAAATAAAATGTGATTATTAGC
>DWTO01003154.1:0-12937 GCA_018244755.1 Jemadia pseudognetus | reverse complement strand
GCTGGGGCGCGCCGCGCACCTGGCGGGGCGACTACCTGCCGCTCGACACCTACAACCCGCGCGCAGGTGCCCTCTCACCCCCCTCACTTCACTTCTCCTCACCCCGCTTATCTTCTATCTGATCTCTATTTAGTAATTTGTAAATTTGGATCATAACCGAAGTTCGAAACTCAAGTTTTCATCTTCAACTAAACTTTTCGAGCCCATTACTAATTAGACTAATGACCAATGTATATTTATTGAAACCTTTCTATAAACTCTTAGTAGACAATAAGTGTACCAATGATCAAGTGGTTATATGTATGTGTGCAGCTACGTACCAGTCGGTGATCGCCGGGCTACAGAAGTCTCAGAATATTGGCAAACCTCTGTTCTCGTGCAAGATCTACAAATTCAACCGCTATAACAAGATGGCGGAACGATGTCTTTTGGTCACGGAATCGGCGCTATATAAGCTAGATGCGAACACTTTCAAACCTTTGAAAAAACCAACCCCAATTACTGAGGTATGTTCACAGGGTGGCAACAGGCTCACCCCCTATTCCATAGTAAGTGTAATAAATGAAACACCCTCCACGTTTTCAATTCAAACATTTCATCAAACCAGGTCCAGAAACACAAACATCACAGATGAAACTGTGCCTTAGTGTTGACAGTGTTGTCCTGGCTGGTGCAGGTGGGAGCGGTGCGCGTCATGAGCTCGGACGCGCAGCTGGTGGTGATCAGCATCCCGTCGGCGCGCAACGACCTGGTGGTGGGGCTCGTGCCGCCCGAGCCCGAGCCCAGCACCGCCTACCCGGACCTGGTCGGGGAGCTCGTGGGAGTCATGGCTAATAGGTATCACATGTGAGTACCTATTTTACTATTTGTTACCTTGTCTCCATGGTGTATATTGTACCACTAGCTGTACCCGGCGCCATCACCTGTGTGTAATGTAAAAGAGCGGACGGAGTGCCGGCACGGTGAGGTGTACCATGTGTGTGCGCGCGGCAGGCTGACGGGCGGCGAGCTGTGCGTGGAGGTGGAGAGCGGCGCCACGACGCGCTGCACGCTGGGCGGGCGCGCGCGCGCGCTGCAGCTGCCGGCCGGCGCCGCGCGCGCGCCGCCCGCCGCGCCCTTCACGCACGCGCACGACGTCATCACCTACCACCCCGCGTCCGCGCGCGCCTAGCCGCGCCTAGCCGCGCCTAGCCGCGCCTAGCCGCGCCACACCGACGTCGTCAGCGATACTGCAATACATCAAGTTCTTCATCGTTATGCAATTCTATGTACTTAACAATATATAACGAAACCTTTGTTTTTATCTTCATGTGAGCATTTAAAATGTGTTTAATATGATCGATTTACTAATGTGTGTTAGAATTCAGATTCAGTCAAAATTTTATATTGAATTCATTTTTTTCTAAAAAATGTTAATAATTATGGATGATAATTGTAAGTATTATTCTCGCATAATATACCGGGCAGTGCCTTGATTGAACGTTTTTAATGTTTATATAAATATAGGAAGTAAATTTTACATCTATTACAATTTTACTTTTCATAAAATGAAATTTTACTTCGATTTACAAACCTGTCACAGACGTCACAGTTACGCTATGGACGTAAAAACGATGAAGGTGTGCTGAGACCCGTAGAATATAGAAATGATAAATGTAAGTATATTATTAAGTTTGAACTTGATGTTTAAGAAAAAATCTTAGACAAAGCAACATACACAACCACATACGTGTATGTAGGTAACGGCCAGAAGCAGAAGCTTCGTTTCCGCAGCCCCGTATCAAACGTTGACTGACATCACAACACAGGCGTTTTGGTTCGTTGTGAATATTATGTAATATTTTGTAATGGTACTGCTCCACCCGGGAAAATGTTGGAAAAAGCGTTAATATGTATCATAGGTATTATGAGTTAACGGCATTTACTTAATGAGGAATTAATGATTTTAGTTTTGAAACGTCACGCCGACGGTGAAGCAGTACCATTATATTAAATAGTAATTAAAGTACCTTATTAATTTATTCATCGGAAGTGATAACGCTAGTTATTAAACGGTAACATTAAGATTTTTATTTTGTTATTATATTTTTAAAGATATGTAATGAAATGGATTAAGTTTATAAAAAAATATATGTGAATTTGGCTATTTTTCGATTATTTTTCATTTTAACGCTCGATTCAATTTAGTGGACTACTAAGAGTTTATTTGTTTTTTTTAAAATGGAATAATATGATTTATGTAAAAATGCGGTAAGCGCGTGTTGTTCCACAATATAACAATTCGGGTAATTGATATACCGTACTTACCACAATAACGAAAAGACTTTGAAAAATTTAATAAATAATGCTTATACTGTTTTTTGTATTTTGATTCAACCACTAAATAGCGCCTATTTATTAACAATAACATAGAAGTTTTTTATACCTTGAAAACAATATATGTGTAGCTAATTAAGGGAAACAAATATTTCTTATGAAACACAGAAAACAATGTTGTATTCAAACATAAATTATGTAAAAAATAGTAATCTTCGGGTACACAATTATACATTATATATATTATGTGCCTATGTAGATATATATTGTGCTCTATATGTATTGTCATTGCGAAAAATTTTATATATAATATTTGTATTTATCAATGGTAATATGATGTGGTATTTATTGTGCATTTATAGTTCAAGTTTTATGAAAGATATCGTGTACCCAAAGAGTTAAGTATTTAAATATATTTGTAGGTAGTAGAACAACAAATTGGTTTTGATATTTGTTCGGATCACCGCCCCGTTGATGTTCCCTCATATTATTTTTGTATATACTTGTTACAGTGTTGAGTGATACAGTGCCTTTACGCGGTGCCATGAGATTTGTCTTGTATTATTATTATTAAACGCAATATTTTAATTTGGCAATTTTAATTTATCCACCCTTCGTAAAAAGCAAGGCGGCATCCAGTTATTTTATTCCGTTAAAATATTACTTTATAAAATTTATATTGGAAATGCATCCAAACAGAAATGTATCCAGAAATACATAACTGTTTTAATTTATGTACTGAAGTGTCCGTACAGTATTATATGGTACTGAAAACCAGGAGAAAGTAACATTTTTATATATTATTTTATAAGAAAAACGAACGGTACTCTAATTGAATACGAATGAGACAGTATTATAATATTATGCTTGATTTACAAAAAAGGCGTCGTACTAATTTCACTTGATTATGTGCGTCACGGCGATCTGTATGTACAGTCATCATTTTGCATATAAAACGTCAATCGTAACAAAACGTGTTGCCTGCTACACAGATATGAAAACATCAGCATTTCACTGAACCGTAACAAGTAATACGGTGCTATAATTTGCTTTCGAATTACTCGATAGTAAGTTGTGAAAATAATTATTCTTAGTTTGAGTGACTACAAGAGTAATATTATAACATTTCCAACATGTGCCCAGGATGGTTAATGTTTATTGTGACCGCAATAGGTAAGCTTCCAGTGCTTTAAATATATAGTAACACATTTTAAATGTCCCGTGAACCCTTTATCGCTTCATGGCTACGCACGGTTTCCTGTCAGAATGAGAACAATTAAGGCCAGGACCTGAACTAAATTATTGTAGACTAAATTAAATTAAGCTAAGACTATATTACTAAAGACCTTGATGACTGTCTCGTGGGTCTGGCGGTTGCACGCGCGACCGCTGATCGAAAGGTCTTGGGTTCGATCTCCGGGTCGGACACTATTGTTTTTTCTAACTTGAAATTTCTAGTAGGAGCTCGCAGAATGTATTTCTGTCCGGTGTGTGGCAAGCGGCTCATTACCTATTCCATAACGTGATATTCTAAAATATCCTTCAAAACTTTTAACGGTTCTGGAAAATTAAAAAATCCTCGAATTTTGTTCTCTTATGTTGATTATTTTATTTAATTAATTTACAGTTACTAAAATAGCATTGTGGGATGTATTAAAATATGAGCTACTGTATAAGGTATATAAATACATATATACACTTTATTTTTTGCAATATATTGATCTAAAATTATGCAGTTTTGCACAATCCGATCTAAAATGATACATACTTTTTAATATTTTGTGAAATAATTTCGATGTTAATGTTGATGTTTTAAAATAATACAATATCACACCTTTTTTCTCCTGAAGGGGGTTTTCTTATACGTTCCAGTATTATTAATTAATATCATCATCCATATATTGATAATTCATACATTATTTTTTGTCATTTCATTAAAACTACATCTTACTTACTATTGCGTCGTATTGCCCGTTGGATTGGTTTTTTATATCGTATATTATTTGTTTTATGTGCATATATTAAATAAAACGAACGTGTACAAAGTACTGATTCAGAGCTCGATTTATAACTTTAAAATGACTTTAGTAATATATCAAAACCCTACATGAACTTCATTTCCGAATGTTTTGTTTCATTACAAGTTTTTTAGTAATTTCGTAGAATACTATTAGAATTTATATGGTCGTGAGAAAATAAACACGTTATTAGCAAATAGTAAAGCGCTTGGAATAAAAGATAATAACAATGTATTTAAGGATAGTTATTATAAGAGTTATTATAATTTATTCATTAACACGACAAATGAAAGTATTTCGAAAATTTTCAGTAACTAATATGCCTTGCTATTCCATAGAACATGGTCTTGTAACTTGTTCTGTGTCAAGGTCCGTATGCTTAGCGCTTCGTTTTAACGGCACAGTATTATATATTTAACGAAATTTACATCGCGGTACGACGTGTGTGTACGTTGGACGAGTTTTATTTGTACCGATGTTGCCATGGAAAGCAGCCGGACTTCAGCTATTGCTTTCCTTATTATCGGTGTCTGTGTGACGTGCAGCCGGGAGCTGATACAAGAAGAAACGGTACCTGAAGACGGCAGATTGAACTTCACAGCCCTCGCTGAAAAATATGGACATAGAACAGAAGAGTACGACGTAATTACCGAAGATGGGTACATATTGAAATTGTTTCATATTTTTGGAGACATCAATAGACCGGTGCTGCTGATGCACGGCATCGTAGACTCTGCTGACACCTTCATCATTCGAGGGAAGAGTTCTCTGGCGATAGCTCTCGCGGATCAAGGTTACGATGTTTGGGCTGGAAATTCCAGAGGGAGTAGATATTCCAGACGACATCGTGTTTTGGATCCCGATACGGATAAAAAGTTCTGGGATTTCAGTTTCCATGAGTCTGGCACTTATGATCTTCCCGCTTTAATCGACTTCGTTTTAGTTAAAACTGGACAGAGCAGCTTGAGCGCTATCGGCCACTCACAAGGGAACACAATATTTTACGTCCTCGGATCTATTAAACCAGAATATAATGAAAAGATTAACGTTTTGATAGCAATATCACCTGTATGTTTCTTAATAAATGTGAAACCTGCTATTGGAACTCTCGTTACATTCTCTCCAATTATCAATGGTGTTCTTGAAAGTTTAGGACAGGAAGAGATATTTGGCGATATGTCTATCGTAAGGACTTTGGTAGAAGGAATATGCCCTCGGAAAGAAATCGGATACGCAATTTGTGCTTATGGAATTTTTTTCGCAATAGGCGGTAGCGATCCGTCTGAACTGGAGCCAGAATTCTTCGCCGTTGTGGTGGCCCATTATCCGACAGGTACGTCAAGGAAAAACGTGTTACATTTGTCTCAGAATGTCATGAGCAAAAGCTTTGCACAGTTCGACTATGGACCTGAGAAAAATTTAATTAAATACAGCACTGTATATCCACCAAACTATGATTTGAATAAAGTGAAAATGAAAGTAGCCATGCTATTTGGTGAAAATGATGGTATTTCGAGTGTGGAAGACGTGAGTTTGCTTCACAGGAGCCTACCTAATGTTGTTGAATATCGTCTGATAAATTACAAGAGATTTAATCATTTAGATGCGGTGTGGGGACGGAATATGAAAATATACTTGTTTCCGCATATCTTTGAAATTTTAGAAAAATACTCTAGAAATAATTATTCTCCTTAGTTTATTAATTTACTTTTTGTAAATGCAACAATCTGTGCAGTGAAATTATGATCTTACATACTTCTGTTGCTCAAATATGTTATTAACAAAGAGGTGATTAACGTGCGTGATACTTTAAAGTAGTTATATTATTATTTTGTTGCCTTACCTCCAGCTGCAGCAATGTCCTTCACCGTACAAATTCCGTTCAAAATACAGAACGCGAGGTCGACTAAGAATGTGTAATAATTATCTAACATCTGTCCAACATTGCTTTAACGTACTATTTTACAAAACGGATGAAAACGACACAGAAAACAAATCAAATGATAGTGGATCACTTTTTATTTATTGTTAGATTGAAGTTATGAGTGATTAGAATGTTAACATGAGCCAGTTAATTAGAAGTTTAGATCTTATAGTTGCCTAATGTTCGATATAATGTTCATTTGCGTCAATGATTTCGTTTGTAAGATAGACAAGTCGAAAAATTCGCGCCATTTTTGAAGAGATTGTCGGACCTGGAGAGAACGGTTCATGATTTTAAGCATTCTGACTTTCATATAAAATATTTGTATATTTTACTATTTTCTTATCATGTATTATTTTTGTTTAAAACCTTAAAAATATTTAAAAATAATTGTAACAACAAATTGATTTTAAAATTAATTATTTATGCCGCTATTATGATGAATTATTTTATATTTACTTGTTGATTCAGTGTGTATACGGTTCTATACGGTTGCATGAAATGTGTGTTGTAACAAACGTAACATTGCGCTTGTGATTCCTGAAGAGGTAGAAAGAGGAGCGAGTCAGGAGTGAGGTAAATTTGTCTTGTATTGTTGTTACTACTGTAACACGCGGAATTGGCGGGCAAAGGTTACGTAGGTAGGTATAGTCACTCCCGCGAAGGGCCTAATTTCATGCGCGCTCCTGCGCACCATATCTGCCAGTGTGGTTAACTTCGGGGTTTTACCCCTAAATTTAGGAGGAAATTAATTGCCATGGAAATTTGTTTAGGGGAACAAGAACCCTGTTTCCGACCTATGATAATGTTTAAATGACAATTTAGAGATTTAAAATTGAGATTTTTTAATTTTCCTGAGTTCATATAGCGCGGTGGGCACTACTGGATTTTTCTGATTCAGACTTTCTATCTGTGGCTAGGAGTCTGGAAATATGCCCGGTGTATGGCAATGAGCTCGCCACCTATTCCATAGAGGGATGTACACGTAACTGGTGAAACGTGGGAGTGTACTACACTCCTCTGCCTACCTGTTCGAGGATAACAGGCGTGATGTTACGATAAAATTGAAATTTAGAGGGTTTTGAAACGCTTCTTAGGGCGAAAAAAACTTTGCGTAGGCGTCACTGCTCTCCGCGCATCTCTTACACTCGACCCCCGGAAACCCGTACGCAAATATTAGCTCGCGTTGTGTCGCAGTGTTTAAAATCTATGGTGACAATCTAACGTGACGTAAATACATTATAGGTATTACCATTATTGTTGTTATTCGAAATAGTTTAAAGTGGCAATTTTTATTTGCGCAACTGTGCGAAGGTATAGTAGTAAAATATCTAAACTTAAACAATGCTGTTCGAACAATGCTTTGGAAAACCACAAAGTAAGCGCGACTAAGCAGATTTTGAAGAAAGTGTTGACAAATCCACCTAAATTGCTTGCATGGGTGGTATACGAGTAAATGAGCCGTATACTACAAATGGAACTGTGTTCTAGTAGATACTATTACATCATACAACCACACGCAGCAAATTACAATGCTAATGATATTTGAGTATGAATCTAACACCAATTATGTACCTACTTGTATTTGTATAACACATTAAATTGTTAAACTTGTAATAAATGTTGCTTAGAATGTATTGTGGTAACGTAACATCACGCCTGTAGCCTCCGAAGAGGTAGACAACGGAGTCTAGTACACAGCCATGTTTCATAAGATATGTTTGTACTGTCGTACTTAAATATACATAGTACCTACACGTTTCGAAGATTTTGTCATTGAAAACATGGGCCTTGTGTATTAGTTGCAATATTTACTTTACTTACGAAATAAAGGAACTATGGTGCCCTTGTTAGAGCCTAACACTCATTTGAATATTTTTCTGTTATCTTCCTTTTCTATCGTTTCGCCAGAAAAACTTTTTGGAAGAAATATTTTTTAAGTGAAAAGGCCGTTTATTCTTGTAATTCATTCAAAGGAACATTACGCCTGTAACTCTGAACAGGTAGGCTGGGGAGTGGACGCTGCAGTTACACTGCCACGGTTCATCAATTACGGTTATCTCCCAATATTGAATAGGGAGATAGTGCAATTGGACTACCCCGGGAACAAAACCAGACTGCGAGCCTACTAATTAAACCATTTAACAGTAATTCATAAATCGGTGAAAGGGTTAAAAGTTAAAAGCATTTCAGTAAGCAATACGTTTATGTTTTCATGAAACATAGACTTTTTCGTGGCAAGGTCAGTAGGTTTTATGATTTGTTTAAACAACAGCACGATTGAAAATAAACCTAAATGTACATTGCGATACTACGTAGGTACGTTGGGCTAGTTTTGTTTGTACCGATGTTGCCATGGGAAGCAGCCGAACTTTAGCTATTGCTTACCATGGATCGGTATCTGTGTAACGGATATTTGGGAGTAATAAGAACTCTAATATATTTTAGTCCGATTCAGGAAACAATCAGAAAAAATTTACTATGAAGTCATTTTAGAAAACTGTCGTGCAGATTTTTTTATTCAGATACATCTATATTTTTAACTCTGCCGTCTACAATGCAATGTATAATTTACTGACTATGACTGCCTATTTCCGCCTAACTGACTATGATTACCTCGTTGGACCTGGGCCTCGGGAGGTTCTGATAACATACTAGCTGACCCGGCGAATTTCGTCTCGTCTTTAAATTAAATAATGTGTTAGAGTTCAATAACTAAAAATTAAGACAACAAAAACATTCTGTACGAAAAAGTTTTATCAATATAATGCTTTTAACAATATTTTTGGTTGTTTAATGCGGTACCCACGTACATATATACACAACACGCGACGTGAAATTGTACGTACGCAAAAAAAATAATTTTAAATTTAAAGCATAGAATACTTCAAGATTTAATACAAACACAGTAAACTAAAATTCAAACCCTTGAAGCGGAATTTAAGGAAATAAAACAAAACTTACCCAGCAGTGCTCCTAAGACTAAAGCAATTGATGAAGGTATATTTCAAGAGCTGCAGGACCGTGCTAATAGGGAAAAAAACATTATACTGATAGGAATTCCTGAATGTAGAAAACCAAATTTAGCAGAAAACGTCTCCTATAACAAATATGAGGTGTCTAAAACTATTAACACACTAATTAATGATTGCCCAAACCCCATTAAAATATTTAGACTTGGAAAGTACAACCCAAACAAAGACCGTAGTATCAAGATATGCTTTACTGATCCACAGACGGTTAAACTACTCCTGCGAAACAAGGACAAGCTTCAACATAACATTAAGATATATTCTGACTCAACACCTATGCAGCAGAAATACCTAAAAGATCTAAAAAACGAACTTGTGCAAAGAACTGCCAACGGAGAAAAAGATATCACAATAAGATACTCTAGGGGAATACCTAAAATTGTGTCTACTTTAACCACTGGGTCAAAAAACTAAACAGTTTATTAACTATTAACAACTCCGATACTACAACATACCAAGCACTAGACAATTACCAGGATGTAATCACCAGTAAGTCCAGTTTAAATTTTTTCTACACTAACATTAGAAGTGTATGTACGCCTGGAAAATTAGATGAGCTCAAGTGCATTCTCCATTCTTTCAAGAAGCGTATTCACGTCATTTTGCTAACGGAAACGTGGATAAGAACCGAAGAACAGGCTCAGAAACTTCAGCTACCAAATTACTCACATTATTACAACATTAGACCTGATGTGATCGGTGGTGGGGTTTCTATTTATGTTCACGATGATCTCAAACACGATCTAACAGCAACGTCATACAATAGTGGTAACAATTACTTGTGGATACTTCTACATAAGTACGCAATTGAAGTTGGAGTTGTATACAAGCCCGGGCACTCAAACTTTTATGATTTTCTTGCTAATTATGAAACTCAATTATTATAACGAAACAGAGCGATAGTTTTTGGGGATACTAATATTGATTTACTATCGACGGATACCAAGACTAAGCGATAAAATTATTAACAGCAAAGACGCTAAATTCTGCACACGTGTAACTGCATCAACTAAAACTATCATAGATCACATCGCCACAAACCTCAAGGAAAACTTTTTTCATGTGGCCATAATCGAGTCTTCACTATCAGACTACAAAAACATGTATGTCGAGCTTAAAAAAGTCAAACCACCGCAAAAACAAAGGATTCAGTACGAAGTTATTGACTTCACTAAATTATATAAAATAGCCGAATCCGCTAAATTAAACAAAAAAACCGAAGATTTCACTGAAATTGAGAAACAACTTAAGAAAACAATCTCGGAAAGTAAAATAACTAAATACAAAATACTTAATCAGCCACAAAAAGAGTGGATTTGCAAGGAAATAATAACTAAAATTTACGAAAGAAATAAACTCTGGGATGAATTAAAAAAGAACCCTCGCAATGACTTACTTCAGCAACAATACAACGACAAAAGAAATAATTTGAGGCAAACAATTCGAAATAAAAAAGACAAATATTTCCTTGGAGAATTCGAAAAATGCAAGAACAATCCAAAAAAGATGTGGAACATAATCAATACTTTAGCAAGTGATAAGACTGTTAAGAGTTGTTCTCCTCCAAAATTAATGACTGATGACGGTTTGTTAATTACAGATCCTATACAAATTAGTGAATATTTTAATCAATTTTTTTCAAATATAGGCACACAACTGGCAAACAAAATCCCTTCAAAATTTCACAATAATTATACATACACATTACCCAGACAAAACGTAGACAAACACAGTAATATATTTTCAGAATTTCCTCAATGCTCTGTTGATGAAGTTTCCAAAATTATAGATAACTTAGATCCCAATACTAGCATAGGTGTTGATGGTATCAGTACGAAAGCCTTAAAATGCGTTAAAAATTTAATTATTACCAACTTAACCGACTGTGTAAACAATCTATTGACAAAAGGTATATTTCCAAATACATTAAAATTAGCCAAAGTAACCCCTATATTTAAATCTGGAAAAAAAAATAACTCTGGAAATTATAGGCCTGTTTCAGTGTTACCGATACTATCTAAAATATTAGAAAAAATTATGTACATCAGATTAGAACGCTACTTAACGAAAACTAAATTTTTATACGAACAACAATACGGGTTCCGACCTAAGTCAAATACACTTAGTGCAGCAATAGACTTAGTAACGACTATAAAAACAAAAATTGATCAAAAACAAATAGCACTAGGAGTATTTATAGATTAAAAAAAAGCTTTTGACACAGTTTCCCACTTCTTACTGCTAAAAAAACTTCAATCTATCGGTATCACTGGAACAGCTCACAAGTTGTTAAAATCATACCTGGCTGATAAGTACCAAGTAGTCAAACTTAGAAACTATCAAAGTAGCCCGCAACCCCCGACATGTGGTGTACCGCAGGGATCGGTCCTTGGGCCGTTGCTCTTCCTAATCTATGTCAATAATGTCCATGAAGCAGATTTAAGAGGACAATTAACCCTATATGCAGACGATACATGTTTATTTTATTACGGCCAAAACATAAATAAAATTATACAAAGCGCACAAGAAGACCTAAATATTTTGCAAAATTGGTTTCAGTATAATCTTTTAACGATAAATATTGAAAATATATCATATGTAATATTTAGTGCTAAAAATAAAAAAAAATTGCTAACCATAATAATTAGTTTAAAAATTAACAAAAAAATCTTACACAAAACTAACAAAGAAAAGTACCTTGGCTTGTGGCTTGACAATAAATCAACATTTATATACAAAATTGGGAAATTGTAAATTGGGGAAATGCAACTAAAACTAATATAAAACCAATACAGATGTTACAAAATAAAATCATAAAAATACTATACCACTACAACTACTCAACTCCATCTAAAACTATATACAAAAATACAAAATTCATGAACATTGAACAATTATACGCGTACAATACCTGTATACTCATATACAAAATTATTAATGAAACTATTCAGTCACAAATTAAATTTAAAAAAAAAGGAGAAACACTAAAATATGCAATTCGCCGCGCCAACCATATAGTATTGCCACTCATTAGAACGAATTATGGTAAAAACACAGTGAACTTTAAGGGAGCACAGCTGTATAACAGACTTCCAAAGGATGTCAAAGATGGTAGCTCGCTTTAAAGTTTTGAAAAGAAGCTAGCGATGTTTATCTCTTACAGGATAGCTGTATCGCTAAACTGCTTCTAACTTGTACCATCGGTCATAATAGTTTGACCGAGTACAACAAATATCATTCGTTTTGCAGCGAGCAGGCATTTGTAGACTACCCTCAAAATGTGTTTTTTTACTTGTTTTATCTTTGAGCTGCCTGTACCGGATATTTATAATTATTTTTTATGTATAATATGGTTCTCATGTAAATGACTGATGTTGTATGAGAAATAAAGATCTTTAAACCTACGTACATGAATAGCTTTGTTGTGGTCATGTGTAAGCGAAAAATGCGAAATGAAAAAGAACAACTTACTGGATCGTTGGTTCTTGATGAAATACAGCTGCAGCCTCTCCTTAAAGGTGTTCTCGTTGACTCATACTAAAGATGACTAATGCCCTAATTTACCGAAACTATTCAGTACATTCGAAGAAGTGGGGATGTTACGCCTACAGCATCTTAAGAGATGCGATAGTTACGAAATTACATAA
>DWTO01003153.1:0-12941 GCA_018244755.1 Jemadia pseudognetus | reverse complement strand
GAATGAACGAACGAGTCGTTCATGAGAGATCGAGTTTCGGTCATTTGTGTCGTTCAATCATGAACGACACAGGACTAAGCTACATATATACACACATAATATCACACCTATAATCCCCGATGAGATAGGCAGAGTAATGTAGAACACTCCCACATTTCACTAGTTATGTTCACACCCCACTATGGAATAGGTAGTGTGCCTATTGCCTATATGCATCAGGCACATTTCCAGACTCCAAGCCACTATAATATACTAGAAAATATAAATTAGAAAAATCTGATAGTGTCTGACACGGAATTCGAACCCAGGACCTCCTGATCGGCAGTCATACTTGCAACCTACACGACAAGTGAGGCTGTTGAGGCAACTACATATGTACATATAAATATATACATAAATACTTTTTATTTTCTACACCCAGTCACAGTACAAATATTTGTGCTAATTACAAATATTTAATCTGGATGGGAATTGAACCCACAACTACTGGTGCTACAGTCAGGTTTATTAACCATTGCACCAAGTGGCCAGTCAGTTATGTTGTAGCCTCTGAGTCATTCTTATTTATTATTTGAATATTTAGTGCTAGCGAATTGTAAAGCACATATTGATAGTACATATTATTATTGAATTCAATCCTTTTGAATGGCCTAGAAATCTATTAGTAACATAGTTGATGGAAATTTGTCAAAGTACTAGTTAATAAATATGGATATCTTTTCATTACCAACTCAACTTTTATCACATTATGAATATGAGACTGGAAAATTGATGAAAAATGTTTTTCTTTGCAGTGGCAAAAACAATGTGATTGGTGTGGAGTTGTGCCTTCGTCATTTTGACACTATAGTATTTATTATGCCTTATATACCTCATAGAAAATTCTCAGTAAGTTAACACTGATTGTTCTATGATTTACTAAAAAGCATGATAAAAATTATGATTTCAATGGTTGACTCGATATATTTGTGTATAGATGACAAAAAGATAAATAAGAAATTTGTTTCATAGCCAGCTTGGATTGATACAGAGTAAGTTTGCATGACTTTATGAAATACCTTTTAATATATTTTGTTGCATAATGGCCATGAAACATGTGTTAATTGTTTAGTACATACAATAAATGATATATCAAATTATTATTATACCATCAAACCGGGTCTAACATAAGACAAGCAAAGAACACCAAACTCATCACTCTCTTCATATACGATAATTGAAATGAAATGTGTAAGATTAAATGAAATGTCAATAATTTGTCAGGAGTATGTCGGGGAGATGGACGCGGCGGAGCTGCGGTGCTATATGCGCGCGCTGCTCACGGCGCTGCAGCACGTCCACTCGTTCGGCGTCATCCATCGAGACGTAAAGCCCAGCAACTTCCTCTACGACCGGGAGAATGGCAGGTTAGTGGCAACTCTTTAATTGTATTTGTACTGCATTGTAATAAAAATACCATTCACTACAATTATAATTTAAAAAATACCATCCACTACAATTATAATTTAAAAAATACCATCTACTCATACAAATATTCTCAATGTATGAACAGTACTTTATTTATTTATCTATTTGGTAATCCAACAGTGTTAATATTAATAAATCAGTCTAGCATTTAATTAAAATAATGAGGCTTACATAAATGCTTACATAAATAAAAATGGATTACACTAACAGTGTTATTAATAATGCTTAATTAATAATAAAATATGTGTATGAGAATGAGTGTGTGTATGTATGTGTGAGTATGGATGTGTGAGTGTAGGTGTGTGAACATGCATGTGTGAGGGTGCATGTTTGAGGGTGAGTGCACGAGCTGTATATCTGATGATGAGTTGTGATGTTTGTATGTATCTATTTGTTTGTATTTTTATGTATGGTTTATCATTGCCTTAATAGATAATGTAAGTTGAGGTAGATTTTTTTGCAGGTTTTTAATGCTATATTTTAATTTATTTATAGTCAAACAGAAAATGTCTAAGCTTGAGTAATTAATATTGTAACTGAGGGTGGTGCAATTTAGTACAGAATGTTTTGTATAATTAGTTCTTGTTCGCAGTACATGAAATACAGGTGTATGTCTTGTGTGATATGTTGGCACTTGTAATTTAATGTTGGATAAAAGTTTGCTGCAATCTATTTTCCCAGATAGTATATTATGAAGTAATAGGATGTCACGTGGTTAGTGTGGACTTTGCTGCAGAAGTGGGAGTTGTGGGTTCGATTCCACAACACAACACATGTTGGGTTATCATAACACAGGTTTTCTTTGAACCTAATTTGGGTTAAGATGGCCATGATCAGTATTTATTTATAACCTCAGACTGTATTTGACCATGGTTTATTGAGCTTCTGACACATTGAAGTCACTGCGGAGATTGGCGAATTATAATACTGATTAGTTTCGTTCATTCAGTATTTCATGAAAAAGTCGATATGTTTTTGGTAATAAATATAAATGTAGACAAAAAATTGCAGGTATCTGTTAGTTGATTTCGGTCTGGCGCAGCGCGTGTGCCCGCCGCCCGCAGCCCCGCCGCCCGCGCACGCCAGCAACATGTACAAGCGGCCTCGGGAGGAGGTTGGCACTTATAATAACATTTTGTACTTACTTACGAGTTCAACTTTAACGCAATTGCAGGAAGTTTAAGTTTTAATTGTTTTTTATTAAGAAATTACCGTGGCTCTGTGTTGGTGAATCATAAAGAAATAAATAAATCATCTCAGGACGACGTGGCGCCGGATGCTAAACGAATGGCGCTCGATCTCAGCGTGGGTGCGCGGCGGAGCGCGGCGCCGCGTGTGCCTAAGCTCGTGACGTTCAAGGTTCGATTATGTTCCGACAATGATTTTTAACCGACTTTAAAAAGGAAGAGGTACTCAATTCGTTTGTATTTTACAAGAAGCAGAGTTTCTTTAGTTGTGCGTTTAGCATTATCCAGGGATGTTTTTTTTCTTTGATCAGATATGTGGTACCGTGAAAATTATACTTCATTTAAGCTGTTCCGTATTTATAGTGTACCTTGTAGGTATATTTTAGTACATATAACTTAAGATCCCAATTGGAATCGAGCCACACCCATTTGTTTAATGAATGAAAAGTATTTTATATGAAATTCAATATGGTAAAAACTATGTCTCGCGTGGGTTGGACAAAAAAATCGTGGCTAAAAACTTTAATGTTGGAGACACATTACTTATAATATAGATTGTGCATAATGTTTGTAGTTTAAGTTTAGTCAACTAAAGCGAAGGCAGCGAAGGCTATTGTATCTATCATTAATTTTGACTGGTACGTTCAATAGTCGATTGGGAACTTGATGCAACGGAAACGTAAGTGAAAGTGTTACGTGGATCTGTCAGAGCGAGCCGGCGGCGCCCGCGGTGCCGACGAGCGGCCCCGGCGGAGAGTGCGCGTGCGCGGGGCTGGGCGGCGTGTGCTCGGCGTGCGCGGCGCGCGGCGCGGCGCGGGCCCCGCGCGCCGGCACGCAGGGCTTCCGGCCGCCCGAGGTGCTGCTCAAGTACCCGCACCAGACCACGGCCGTGGACCTGTGGGCGGCGGGCGTGGTGCTGGCCAGCGTGCTCACGGCGCGCTACCCGTTCTTCCGCGCGTCCGACGACGTGTCGGCGCTCGCCGAGCTGGCCGACGTCATCGGCACCGACGCGCTGCAGCGCACCGCCGAGGCGCTGGGTGATTGGCACTATTTCGCTTTTATTATATTATATTTTATTGTTAGTTATAGTTACAACGCTTATCTTAATAATACGTACTTAACGTGGTAATACAAAGAATTTACACAATTTAGTGTTTTAAGACAGCTCGCAGTATGGTATATGATTTTGTATAACGAACCTTTAGATGTTTTCTAAAGTACAATTGACGTAATTGGCCAAACCGATGGCCAAAAATTATTTCTATTCGATACGAAGAATAATCCGAGATGATGCATCAGGTCGGCGCGTGGTGTCGTCCTCGTTCCGGCGCGGGCTGTGCCTGCGCAAGCTGGCGGCGCGCCTGCGCGGCGCCGCGCCGCCCACCGCCGCGCCCGCCGCCCCGCCGTGCGCGCGCTGCCGCCTGCCCGCCGCGCAGTGCCTCTGCCAGAACGACTCCATTCCCGTACGTTCACATCTGCATTATTATCATCTATCGTTTTATCTGTTCACTGTATGTCGCGGGTCACATCTCAGGATAAAGGTTAAGATCACAGCCTACTACGTTAGGTAATTGTAAGTGTGCTTTGACAGACTTCATCACGTATACATTACGTATTCATTCATTAGAAGTAACATTACAAACTATTAGGTGAGCAGGTTTCCTCGCGATGTTTTGTTTCCTGGTTACATCATCATTATCATCATCAGCCTATCTCAGTCCACTGCTGGACATAGGTTATTATTATTTATGGTTACAAAAAGTGATATTTAAAATTAAATGACACATGTTTTTTCTAAAGAGGTGCGCTCCACGTTTAAGTATTTACGTGCAATGAGAGACTAAATTCTAATAAATGGGGCTATTATTATACATTTGTTTTTTTTTAATGTCTTTCGGGAATAATTAAATGTATGTATTTGATTACCTAATACTTTTAACACATAAAAGCGTACGGTAAGAGAAAATGTCACAATGTGAAATTGTAGGCGTCGCAGTTTTCTGCATCAGCGACGGTCTGCGGGTTCCCGGACGCAGCGTTCTCGCTGGCCGCGCGGCTGCTGGAGCCCGACCCGCGGCGCCGCGCCTCCGCCTCAGAAGCGCTCGCGCATCCCTTCTTCGCGCGTGTCCTACTCGTGCCGCCGCGCCTCGCGCGGCCCGGGTGCGAGCAATGAACCAAAGGATAACAAACTAACAAAGAGCACCCTCAAGTAGATGGTATTCCAGCGATCGTTTAACTAAATTATTTTAGCGATAAAGAATGAATAACAAATTGACTGGATTACGTACAGAGGTAGTTACCTAGGGTGTAGAGCTCGGACATCATTGTGCTACATTTATTTATTAATGGTGATTAAATGTTAAGTTATATAACTGCATCGACTTAGGTCCAGGAAGTCTTCCAGGTGTTGCTGCATCATCAAACTGACTCTTTTATTGTTGAACATAGATTTTCTCTGACGCTAAGAACGCTTAAGGCAGGCAGTTTTCTTCATGATGTTTCCTTGTATTCAATGACGTATAACTAAGTCACCTCGCTTCTTGTGTTAGTGTTCTTGTGCGTAAAACATACGATTTTGAGATAATGTTGATTTATCAGACAGAGGAATATAGCCTTTGAGACCAGTGCGTCTGAAACAACTCGGTAACACTTTAAAATATCTGAAATCAGTTGTAGTATTATATATCTATTCAAGGAGTCATAAAACCGTGATTCGGAATTAATTTATCAGCGCCACCTAGTTTAATCTGTCTAAAGTATAAACTACTCTTTACTGCAATACATACTGTTGTTGCAGTGGCGTAGCGTGGGAGGGGGGGGGGGGAGAGGGGAGTCTCATCCCGAGCGGCAAAAAAGTTTTGGTCCTCGAAAAGACTAAATATGTTATGTTTCAACGAGGCGACGGCGATTTTCTTTTATTTTTTGCTCGTCGACATACTCCAAAGAATAAACCTACCTACGCTACTAATAAACCCACGCTACGCCACTGCGTTGTTGAGATTTTATCTAATATTGAGGCTTACATTTGACAACGTAAACCATTTTTTATCAAACATGGTATATATGAGATAATAATTTCAGTACCATTTTAAATCACAATGTTCAAAATGGCGCAATGCATGATGGTGGGTCGTAGGGCGCTTGTATTTATTTTTTTCAGCGTTCTTCTACAGACGAAACATAGGCATGAACACATAAAAACATAAATGTATAGCTTCTGTAGGACGATAGTAAGTTTAGAATAGTTTAATTTATAGTATACCATGATTAGCACGTTGGCAAGTCATATCGCGCCTGATGAGGGTTTGTTTTTCTTAAAATGTAGTTGTAAATCGAAACTCCAAAGTGTAATTTAAGTTAAATGGGTTTTTTAGTTTGTAACGTTTACGGGTACTTAAAACAAGTTTACATCGCTGTAGTGGATAGGGCAACGATTTTTGTTTATACATACCTATGTACCGTCGATTCTGGTTCGGCGGCTTCATGTAAATCTGCCATAACGTTTAATTATGAGTGCTTCCATTGAACGGTCTTTCAGATCGAAGTATATAAATCTGTTCGTAAATGTCGCGGCGGTCGATGTGCATGGACCCCTCTGCGTTGTGATCATCACGAACAATTATCAGATTGTTTAGTTATTTCAACTTATTTCGTTACCGAAGCAAATTGTTAAGGAGGTATATCCACACGATGGTCACGAATGAGTGTACCACATACGAAGTTTATCACAAAGGTTGTTGATTATTTTGTAGAGCGGGTACACGTGATGGCTGTAGTGATTAAAGAGTGTTTATCACAACCTGTTTTTAGTTTTTATGAATGGGTTAAGTTTGTTGCTTTCGCCGGTTTTTCCCAAAGTAACATTAATAGTAGTCAAAGTTTTTAAGCTTGAAAGCGGTACATTGAAATATCTGTGCGTTTATTAATACAAAAAAGCTCGTGCCACAGATGGCGCGACGAGCGACTACACTCATTGTCAGTTTCAAATTCCAACATCAACAGTTTTGGAACGAGTTCAGACTTCATTCAATTCAATATGTGATTGAAGCTTTCGAAAACATTACGTGCTAACACATCTAATAATTACCTAGTAATTTTCTGTAGGCACATATCAATATCATTAAAGGTTGCGCCGCATGTATTAAATTAAATGTATTGGATGCTGAAATGGACCATGCGTGGTTATTACAGGCCAACTGTTGGCTGAAATGTTCACCTAGTTCCCGCATCTGTATTCTGTAAAATGCTAGAAATAAAAATGTAACTTTTTGACTTTACTTTTTATAGCATCAATGTCATGCAATTTGATATGTGATCAGACAGTATTGTAGGCGAGTGCATTGAATATTTGTGTACGATGGAATTGTTGACAATGTTATATTATCTTGTTTAATACATGGTTGTTCACATTAGCGTGTCTCATTATAAAAAAATTCATGCCTGCAATTAGTATTTTTCTCGTTTGCTTCCTGCTTAACAAAGGGTTGACGTTAGGAAGTGGTACAATCCAGTTCTTTCATTTATCCTAGTCGTAGCTTGCTGTGTAGCTCTACAGGCAAGGGAATATACGAGAGAAGATCGTAAAGCTCGTGGAATAGTGGTGAAGAAAAGTAGTTTCCTTTTACTTTAATACTATTCTGCGCTCTATCAATGAATGTTATCTGTG
The DNA here is from genome assembly GCA_018244755.1 of Jemadia pseudognetus. Lineage (NCBI taxonomy): Eukaryota > Metazoa > Arthropoda > Insecta > Lepidoptera > Hesperiidae > Jemadia > Jemadia pseudognetus. The sequence continues at coordinate 5,621 of DWTO01003153.1, read as the reverse complement.
CGACAATGTGAAATTATCTTTTGGTTTACACAGAACTACCATGTACGGTGCGACTGGTTCACCAATTTAAGGTCGCTCAGCAGCTATGGAGAGAGCTGTGCTCGGCGTCTCTCTGAAGGATCGAATCCGAAACGAGGTGATCTGACAGACAACCAAGGTTATCGACATAGCCCATCGGATCAGCAAGCTGAAGTGGCAACAGGCTGGTCACATCTGTCGCAGGACTAATAACCGCTGGAGTAGACGTGTTCTGGAGTGGAGACCACGCCTTGGCAAACGTAGAGTAGGACGCCCTCCGGCTGGTGGAGTGACGATATATGCAAAGTGGCTGGCAGCGGTTGGATGCAAAGAGCTGAAGATCGAGCTCAGTGGCGTGCTATTGGAGAGGCCTATGTCCAGCAGTGGATGGAAATAGGCTGATGATGATGATACAGAACTACCATGTATACCCACTTAAGCGTACCTCGATGTGGGTAGTGGCACACTATTCTTACACACCATGGCACCGTCGCTTAGACGGCAGCTGTAGCTTAGGTGGCAGCACCACTGCGCCGCTATTGGATGATAATTTTTCATAGATAAATTAAAATGTCTCTTGTTTAATTTATCCATACAGCTCTTTTCTAGGTTTAGAAATAAGTGTCTTCTCTCGTTCAAAAGAAATAATAAAGATTGAAGATATAAATAATAATTACAAAAGTTGAATCATGTTTTATTAAAAAAAAATATAAATCCATAAGCACTCAGCAGCTTTTCTATGAACATATATGTTGCAGCTGCATGTGTGCCTGTTTCATAGTTTGAAGCACATCAAATTCGCGGGTGCAGTGCTGATATTATGAATTATCAATATTATTTTACTACATATATTATGCTAACCTGAAATTGAGACATGCAATACTAAACAAATCTGTGTAGAATTCCAGGAAGAAAAGTAAATTTAAGGATCATAGTCTATTGAATTGCTTACACATTTTGTTAACTAAAATATACTGCGTCTACGGAGAACTTCAAACAAATAATCATTTGATACAAGTGAGAATAGATGATTTTAAATACACATGTACCATCAGCTAACATTTAATACAACTGACTTTTGATTAGCGTTTACATCAACTCTTTAAAGCTAATGTTCTTTTTTGTAATTTGTAGTGCACACCACTACTTTTGGAATTAACGACAGTCACACTGGGAAAGTCAGCAGTACGGAGAAATGACAATTTTAAAATTTTTACCCAATACATTACACAACCTAATAATAATACCCAATATTCCTTCATTCATTTGCTTGCTAATTGAACACATTTCACTTTAAAGTAAACGTTTTATTACTATTATGAATAGCATGTCTTGATTTCTTTACAATTAGTACAAATAGTTAATTTATAGTTTATTTTTTTTGTTTGTTAGCGTTCAAAATCTGTATGATATGAATGTGTTCATCTTACCATAATAACCATGTTTAACTTTGTTATAGTATATGACTATAAATTTGCCAAACACAGAAGCCAGCTAAAGTGCTACAGAGATCAATCTTCTTGCATAATAGTCATGAGTGAGAAGTTTGTGAAAATACATATTAGCTCTTCCAATTCATAAGCTATCTTTAGGTAATTCAAGTGATTATTAGTTTTATCTATCCAGTATTTGTAATCTTGTTTATAAGGTGATCAATTTTTGCCTAATACAGTCTGGAGTGCTTAATATGCAGTTGGGTAAAAAATTTAATATTTTTTTTAATGACATTCATATCTGTCAACTGTGCTTACTGACATAATACTATTATGAAGCACAGATGCCTTGACAAGTTCCTGCCTATACAACGGAATATGTCGCTTACAATGATCTATAGATGAAGTGGTATTTGAATAGCTATGGAATATTATAATAATGCCAGATTGTTTACAGTATATCAAGACACTTATTCACATAATGTTCAAATACATTGATTATGTAATATACATGAATGTGACAACTGTGTGGGCCACCAAGCATGGTGTTTGTTCAAAGCATCAATTCAGACAATTTGTAGTTAACAACTTCTTCAATATCTGAAATACCATTTGGTGGACTGTCATGGTGCTAGTTTTTCCAGAAATTTGGGTTCTGTTGTAGTCTTCTTTCAAAGTTTTGGTACCAAGTATGAAGGGTGTTCAGAGGTATATAGGACACACCTGGAGTCGGTGTCATTTGATCTTGAGTAACCGAAAATGATGCCACGAAATTAACTAGGTTCTCTAACATTTTCTGGGCAAATGTTACATAGGAGTTTGTTTGTTGTGCCTGAAAACCGTTATAACCGTTATACTACTATAGCAACGTGTATATAAACATTTTAAAGGAATTTAATCACTACATACCACAGAGGAAGCAAACAACTGCACATGTGCTTCTGGTTCAATAGAAATGCCAATTTGAGCGTTGTGGCAGATCTGTTGCTGGCCGAAAGCACTCATGAACTGGTTGTCATCTGCAATATTCAACGACATACATATTGTTAGGTACCTGCAGTAAAATGCCAAGAGATTTTGTAAAGAACTTCCAATATGCATCTGTTCTTTAAGTTAAAAAACTTAGAAATGGCCTAAAACATAACTTTTTTTTATCTAAATTATAATATGATAGGCTAGTGTTTGGCATCAACCCTGCTTAACAAAAAGGGGAGATAGAGCACAGGGCAGGGCAGTCTCTAGATGGAGTCATATGCAATCGAAAAGCCTTTTAACCCTTGCCTTAATCACTATGTACTAGTGATGTAACAAATGTCAATTTTTGAACATTCGCAAGTGTGAACTACTTATATTCATGAATGCAGATTTTGTAGAAAATTTCATAGAAGTTTTATATTGTATTATATATTTTTTGTTTTATAAGTTGTAATGAAAATTTAATTGTTAAACTTCATAGCACAAAGTAAAGTAAATTAATAAATAATACCAAATGATAACAATGATGACTGATCATGTGAGTACGAGGTTAAGTTACTTTTTTTTTGTATTAAAAAAGAAATGCTTTTCATTTTATTACAAGTAAAGATTTGATAAAAAGATTTAGGTTTTATTAAACTTTTTTCTCACACATTATTCGCAAAACATTCACAGAAATTTTGCGAATGTGAATGCAAATATTTGTGAACATTCATTACATCTCTACTATGTACATATTATTTACATATATATGTACATAACAATTTTAAATTACTGTAAATTCTAATTCACATTTACAATTATAATTAAGTCCCATTATGATTTACAATATTAATAAGATATAAAACATAACAAACTGTAAGATCATACTGGTAATTCTTGAAAAGATAGGTAGAGAAATGTAGTACACTCCTACATTTCATCAATTATGATTACATCACGCTATGATATAGGTGGTGAGCCTATTGCCAGACTCCAAGCTATTACCTATGTTGAAGATAATAATATTATACAATGAGAATGTAGATGGATGCAGATACTGAGATCAAGACTCACCTATTTTAACCAAATAGATCAGATACTGTCACAATTCTCTGAAATAGGTATGTGTGTATGAAGAGAATGATGAATTTAGAAGAAGCAGATCAGGTCTGTAAGGATAGAGATATTTGGCACTTTGTGCTGCCTACTCTATAAGAGCCCTGCCGTGATCTATGAATACTTAGAAAATTTCTATTTATTTTGTGTTGTAAAGTTTACAACTGATTGAAGACAAAATAATGTGACTTACTGGACAACTCATGCAATTTTTTTAAATTGGATATTTTGAATATTGCCGACGGCTTGGCGTTGGAGATGTGTCCAAGAAGCTGCCAGTTAGGAGGGGCAGAAGGGTCAGGCCAGCTCCAGTACACCATCGCTACCGTGCCGGCCGGCAGAGGCGCTACTCCCGTCAAGAAAAGAACCGCGTGATTGATGGAGTCCACGTCTAAGATATTTGTTAGAAAACGCGTTTCTGACAGCTGCGAGAAGTTTGTCTGCACCTGCACACAGTACAACATCGACTCGCATAGGGTTCTTTCATAATGATGGTGTAAACATTGCTAGAACTGCATTCACTTACCAGTCGCCCAGACACTATTAAACCGAATACGTTTGTCATTTCTGAACGAGCAGATAATAGTTAAATTAATTATAGTGAATGAATCTAATCACAAACAGTAGTATCTATTAGCTTAGGGTTATTATTTTACTTCATAAATATTAAATAGCAATAATTGCATATCTTACTCTTCCTGTCATATTTAGAATGTAATGGAAAAAGACTGTCATAATGACATCTTCTCTTTTAAATAGTGTTCTGTCGAAAGAAGATATATATTTTATACAGCCACGTAAACGTAAATAGAACAGAGCATACCAAATAAAGATTTTAGAGTTAACTTGTTTCCAGTACCATAAGATTACGGTAATTTAACAGCAAACGGAGGAAATACTGACTGTCTCATCGGTCGCGTTGGTTATAAGGCTGATAACCGATCGAAAGGTGGGTTCCACTCCCGGGTCGGGCTCTATTGGATTTTTCTAACATAGATTTTATAGTAGTGGCTAGAAGTTTGGATATGTGCCCGGTGTATAGCACTACACTCACCACCTTTTCCATAGTGGAACGTAAACGTGAAACATGGAAGTGTACTCCACTCCTCTATTTCTTCGGGGATTACAGGCATGATATTACGCCTAATAGAGAAAATAAAATTCACTTAAAGCTATCAAATAACTTACAAAATAATGTAAAAATAAATATTGGCAAAAGGAAATGGCTCAACTTAGATGTTACTTGACTTGACTGTGTACTTGATTTTGTACCGTACCTCTGTTTTCTTGTTTTACAGGTAATAAATGCTATTATTATTATTGAAAAGCATAAGTAAATAAATCGCTATTTAAATTTACAATAGAAACAGATTAAATTTATTTCAAATAGTAATAAAAATACGAAATAGCAAAGAGAAACATTGATGACTCAAATAAATATCCATACGCTTGCGATGACGTTAACACTAAACAAGCGATAAGCGGTTAAGCGGCGGCGAGAGGCGTGCGGCGGAGGGGACCCCAATTTCACGCATCGGCAGTCTTTATTTACAATTAGAATAACTATTAGAATAACATGCTTATACATACTTACAATGCATTTTTGAACCAGTAGATAATTTGTTACATATTTAGTGCAACAATTAATTACGAATAATAGGTAGTCAATTTTTGACAACTGCTGAAGTAAGTAATTTGCTATAACGTTATTAAAGTAAATTGGCTAGTTATTCAATTGAATAATGACCAGTTAATAGTCAGCCACTGCACTATAAATCGTTTATTCCATTAATGTTACGTTACATGTTATAATTAAGTAACGCTACAACATGATATTATACAAAATAATCCAAATGAGACCAAACTCAAGGGATTCATTAATAGACACTGAAAAGCGAGTCAACAAAGTGATCTATTGAGAAAACGAAATCAATCGAAACGAGCTCACAAAAAACCAGGTGTCCTGTTCTATGTTGTCCGACGTTTAATTCATATTCTGCGGAATAATTGCCAAGAATAGCGCCAGAGTCGAAATGGAAGCATGAGGCTGTGACATTTAATGTCTATATATCATCATCATCATCATAATCAGCCTAT
>DWTO01003152.1:0-12942 GCA_018244755.1 Jemadia pseudognetus | reverse complement strand
AAATTATTTATTATACAAATACATTAAACATGAACCAGCCCGTGGCCAGGGTGGCAGAATATTGCTTTCACACTTAGCTATAACTCTGAGACGAGACTCGTTTCCTTCAGTGAAATCATAAAATGGTACAAAACTATGCCGATATACTATACTATAACTATAACATATCACGAAATATGTGATTTGCGAAATTTTCTTGTTAGATGAACGGTACGCCAAGGAAGGTGTTCGTTTTTATATAGGTCGCGCGCATTCCCGCGGAGTAATTTCAATTTGCTTACCTACTTAGAAGATTGAAAACCAAATACCCACCTCAATTCGTGATTGACTTTCGATAATGCAGACGTCAGGCGTTTCGCTCTTTCGCAACAATCTTCGTTGAGGTATGTAGAGCGCAAATTATCTAATAATAATGCACAACATTAACAGTTTACAGTGAAGAAACTCATTTCATACTTTTAAATAATTTACCGTTTTTATATTTCAAAACTAGATACCTAATCTTTCCTTTAGGAGCCCTGTCTTCTATTTATTATTACTCATATAATTTTAGTTTTATCTACTTTTGACTTGTCTTTACATAAGATATTCTAGCGTAACATTAGGTACACCTGTAATTCTCGAAGAGATAGCAGATACGTGTATCCCAAGACTTTACAGACACTTTTACTTCAATGAGCGTTTGGAAATCATTGCTGGTTTTGATTTTTCGAATATGATAATGTAAAGTAATTTCTAATCATCCTATACATTATTCGTCCTGTATCTGCGGTGGAAATGAATTGAATCGGAATATCGGATCAATGTTCCGAACTATTTTCATTCGTTACCAGGAACTGTGGGAATTAATCAGAGCCGTCATTTACCTTATTCCCACAGGACATTTTTCTATTACTAGTTGCGGATCGCTTTTATCTTTATTACTATTTAATCTGATGTATTCTTGGAAATTTGTTAAAATGTATAAAATCGCTTTCATTTCGTTAGTCATGGGCAGATTACATGTTTCAAAATACATAATTCCTTATTGATGTTATGCAGTATCTTGACTGTAGTTTACTTCAACATTTAGTATCTATATTGCACAATGTTTCTATACCTACTTTGTAACATAGATTCATAAGGAGGTACCTTATTGGGAACGCTAGTGTAATGTGACGATATGAAATATGTATGAAATCGAATGTGAAATTTGATATACACCAGTTTCTAAGGAACTATTGTTCTTATTTAATATTGATCAACGATGAAAAATTTAGAGTTTGAACCACAGGAATAAAATTTGGGAAGACTAGCGTCGTGGTGGTAGACTCCACAACCACAAAACTTTGAGTTTTAACGCCTCGTTGGTCGAGTGGGAGCAAGTGCGTCTGCTAAGCGAGAGGTCCTGAGTGCAATCCCCGGGTGGGGTACTGTTGGGTTTTCTAATTTGAAATTCCTAGTAATGGTTCAGAATCTGGATATGTGCCCGGTGTATGGTAACAGATTCACTCGCTACTCCATAGTGACACGTAAACGTAACCAATGAAACTTCCGAGTATTCTGCATCCTTCTGCGTGAGGTACGCAGTTCCTGGATTACAGGCGTGGTTAGGTAAAACTTTAGATCATAAACAATGAAGTAGAATCATCAGTGCGTACAAATTATGTTAAATTGCAAACTACCTAAAGCCATTTCGGAAAATACCTGAGAAAACTTGTTTTTCTTTCCGATTTGTCATAAGGCCTATAAGATGTCACAAGAGTATATAATGATGTTACTGCACGTTAAAAAAGTTCGCACAATTTGTATAATTACAATAACATTTACTCGTAAAAGCTAGGACGTTATTATTTTTAATAACAGGGAACTCTGATGTATAATATTATTTAAGGAAAAATGAAGCTCGATGGTGATTCTGTGTAGGTAAGGGAGAAAAAACTTTTTGTAAGTTTGTTTTGCTTTGAGCGGTTTTCGAAGTGTATCGTGAGGGAAAATCGGTTGGTTCCTCTTAGATCAACTTGTCTTATGTGGAACTTTGTTTTCATGTTATTGCTTGGTACTTACCAAAAGTTAAAAATAACACGTCTGGAAGGGCAGATTTAATCAATTCTGCTTTTGGAATCGCCTCCAGAGTCCAAAATGGGACTGAAAGAACTTGTTAGTTATATTTATTATCTAAATACCTTTACAAATAATAATATGTCGGTTAACAAGAAACGTTTCGAACCGAGTAAGTATCATGACTTATAAAACGTTCATCTGTTTTATAAATAGCAAAGATATACATACATACATACATACATAAATTTTCTACGTCAATAAACTGGCTTCTATCTCGTATACACTTTAATATAATTATTAAGTCGTTTGCTCCTTTGATTGAATGCTAAGCGCTCCGGCTGTAGTACCCGCTCCGTACTGCAGTCGGTGGTCATCAATGAGCACGCCCACTCTTTTATGACGCCGATGGTTATGAGGAAGTGAAATCTCATAAGAAATGATTGCACTAACCAAGCACTCCTAATCCGAGGAGGAAACATATTAGTGGCTTTACTATTCTCCGTGTATTATTTTTTCCTCTAATCCTCTTTTTGTTCGCTTGGATGTCGTTGAAATGGCCACGATTGTCCTTTAGATACTCCCATATGTTTTCTCTTAATGTGTACGAGCTCTGCGTGTCCCAGGACAGCAATGCTTTTCGTGGCTTTCTCCTTTCAAAAACTTTTCCTGTTTGAACAACCAAAATGGACCACGGTTAACATTGTAATTAGCTCAGAATGAGTGGAGTTCTGTCTAATTAATGTTCTAAATTTTGGTCTTTGGTCATACGCTTCTGTACCTCGTGCTTTTGAAATTAAAATAAGGTTTAAAGAGTTTTGAATAATAAAAATTTTAATAGTACACTCTGAATTTGTTCTTAAATATATGATTATGCACAGTATACTATAAATATGTACCTACCTGTAAACATACCTACTCTGCATAGCGCACAATATAAAAATGTAGTTTATTTATGTATTTATTTATTCATTTGGTAATATATGTATTAATAAATGTCGCAACTAAACCTCCATACAAAAATGCTTAATCAAAACCCTTCACAAGAGCACCTTAATTGTAATTACCGAGTGGCAAGAAACTAAGAGGTGGCAATAATTTAGTAATGGGTAGATTATTCCCATAGTTAAATTAATGGTGTTGTTATTGGACACGTTTCTTGTAAATAATTAATTTCTCAGTGGATCAGCGCGCTCCAATTTCATTATGCAAGCTGCTCGCCTACGACGAATCGGTTTTTAGGTCACAAATTAGGAACAGCTAAGGTAATCATTCCGTTGCCCTCGACACTGTGAAAGAAAGTCAAGTGCGTTTATAGTTTAAGGTAAAAGTAAGTACTGTGTGTTTGCCGTAATTAAATGGTTTTCTTTCTACTAGTCATACTATATGTCATATACAAATGTATATTAGTATATTATTATATTAGTATATATATAGTATATAGTATAGTATTATATTAGTAGCAAAGAAATCTTCGATATTGAAGTTGCAATTCTTTGGGCCAAGTTACCTTGAAAAAGTAGATTAGTTTATAAAGAATTAAATCCAATAAAATCCACCCTGTACTTCAGAAAACAGTCGTCATCGGTGTCAAGGACGCGGCTTAGTCATCTTGCTGGAAATGCATTTTCATACGGGCCGTATCAAGCGCCAGAAACTTTATAATACTTTATATTATTTTCATTTCAGCTTGCGATATAAACAATGGAAATATGAAACACGTGTTTCCGAAATATTAACATATAATAAGAGTATGTTCTGTAATGCACAGATGTTAACGGGAACTATTGATTAAAATCTGTCAGTTGTATGGGACTCTTTTGTATACATAAAATATAGACATTGTGAACTCAAAATGTACGTTGAATATTTGCAGATCGTGACCTTAACTTTTCTCATTCCGAGAGGAGACTCGGGTCAAGCAGTAGAACGATAAAATGGTTGATGAGATCCATGCTAATGATGGACAATGCTGTCATTTACGAACTTGTCTTGTACACTGAATAGACCGAAAATTATACATATATCCTATAGGTGTCAAATTAAAAAGTGTGGGTACCTAAACATTCGCGTGCTGACATAAAATGTCAATGTATTTCCATCCATTTTAGTTAATAAGAAAGTTAATGAATTAATATACTATTCCTAAACAAATAACTGATAATTTAAAAAAACATCCCAAGGTATTTACGATTCTAAAATCAGTAAAATAATATAACTAAACTAATATAAATAATATAATATAACTAAAATAATAACAATACTATAAGAAATATATTGTATAAAACAAAACTAGTATTGTACATATTATGTGCCAGATCATTGTGCGAGCATTACGCAGGTAAGCAAGCGGGCGTCATTACGTGAAACGTTAATAAATTTGTGAGAACGTAAACGAGTTTGAAAATTGTTTCACTCGAGGGCAGTTTGATTCCCCGGGAGATGTGGACTGTTATTCCGAGTGTATGATGCTGTACAAAGTTAATACTTTATTTAATGTTAGATAATAAAAAGACCGTTGTTGGTTAATACCATTGTTTTATGAATGAAATTGGCTCCAAAATTTTCCGTATAAAGTAAAATGAAATTGGTTAATTTAATACATTTATATTTTCTATACCTATTTGGTATAACTAGTTTGCTTTAAAGTGTGTTGTGATTAACATTGTTACATTCTTATCAATTAGTTGATCAGAATAAAAGTATAAAAATGTTCTTATCGTGTCGTTCTAAGTTATGTAACCTTTTTTTAGAGGATATAGGGTAATGTTAACTGAGACGGGTCAGGAAGATGTTACCTACCTCTAATTACAAAGAGGTTAAGAGCACAATGTAAAAAAAATTTGAACTACATATAGTTTTGGTGAAAAGAAGATAAATATTGCTAGGTATTGTGTTAGCGGTAATTCTTTGAATAGCATTTCTCATGATATGTTACATGCTGTTTATTTTTGGGTCACGTAGTCTGCTGAGCAGGCAGACGCAGACCGTCACACTACGTACGTATAATTTGACCCTGTTTTCAATCCACTCGTGAGTTCCGGTTCGCTGGAAATTTTTGATCACAAACAAAACTATATTTAATTGATAAAACTGGCTATTAAGTGTACATATTTATAAGTAAATATAAACTCATATTATTTTTAAGATGAGCGAATAAAACTTAATTCACTTTAAAAAAAAATGTATATATTGTGTTATTGAAGAACGCAGATCAAATAAGTTATTGTGAAACACAAACTAAACGGAACATCTCTAAACGGAAAATCTCCTCCTCAAATTAGTAATTGTTTATAAGAATTTGTGCAATTTGCGGCACCAATTACATAATTAGGTATATAACAATATGTTATTACGTATTTATCAATTTTCACAAAACATGGAACCACTAACAGAAGTGGGTAAGTTACGTATATTACGGGGAATTTTTCAATCACGATTGCATGTCCCTCTGTGACTGCAACCATGATGAAGATCTTCAAGGATATCGTAACGTAAAAAAATTCGCCTACGATAAAATTTTAACGTACCAACGCCTCGAACTTTCTAAATGTGCTGGTTCAAGTGAATAGCATCTTGAACGCAAACTGCACTCTTGCGAACAAATAGAACTTTTAAAATCGTAAAAAATCATGTCTCTTTAACGATTTCACTTTAACTCCATTCTCAGAGAGAAGAGAACATTTTCTGGCGACCATAACAAATAAAGATTATTTCTCGCCACAATAGTTTGTGTTAAATAAATGAAAATCGAAGTATTGTTCAATTAAACTTTTCAAATTTCCAATAAATATGAGTGGTCAGGAATGTAAAGTTATCCGTGGGGGCTGAGTAATCATTACAGTTCACAAAGTAACCTGGCAGTTTTAAGGTTATTTCATGGCTGAACAATTTTTTTAAATCTATTTAATATTTTTTTTCAAATATTGCAAAAAACATTCACTCGGTGCTTTCTGGTTACTTCGTGAGAGACCTGGCGTGAACATATATATATATATTTGTGTATTACGAGTAAATAATCGATTATTTGTATGTCAATGAGAATAAAACTTGCCGCATGATCTTATTCTTGTTAAACTTTGTACACTGCCTCGTTGCTAGTGTTGCTTGCAAGCACAACTGCCGATCGAGAGGTCAAATTCCGAGTCAGATGCCGGGGTAAAAATTCAGAGTCGGGCACTATTGGATTTTTCCAACTTAGATTGTCTAGTAGTGGCTCGGAGTCTGGATATGTGCCCGGTGTATGGTAATAGACTCAACACCTATTCCACAGTGGGACGTAAACGTAAATGGTGAAACGTGGGAGTGTACCCTACTGCACTCCTCTACCTATCTATTCAGGTATTAAAGGCGTGAAAAGCGTTTCAAAATTTGTATTCATAAAAACCCTTACATAATTTTATAAATAAAATTCTTATTCTTATTGCGGTTTACTTAAGAGCATAATTTATCGTAATTTCACACCTGTAATCCCCGAAGAGGTAGGCAGAGGAATGTAGAACACTCCCACGTTTCACCACGTTACGTTTACGTCCCACTATGGAATAGGAGGTAAACCTATTGACATGCACCGGGCACATATCCAGACACCGAGACACTACTAGAAAATGTAAATTAGAAAAATTTGAGTGCTCGATCCGGGAATCGAACCCAGGACCTCCCGATCGGCAGTCGTCCTTGCATCCAACACGACCAACGAGGCCGTCAATTTATCTTCTATATTAAAACGCTCTAAGACTGCGAAAATAGTGTAATGTATATTTACATAAAGAAAATGATATTTTATTTATCTAATTTACCTGAAGAACACCATGGTGGCATAAGGATAATATTGTTTTGTGATATGTCACTGCTATTGGAGGTCTCTTTAGCCTTTCTATACGCACTTCTAGTCATCATTGCCATTAGACATGTGAATATACTCAGATAATAATTTTAATATTGTACATCTACTTAAATGTATGTCTTAGTAACAGCCTACTGGATTTCAAATTGCTTACAGCTTTATAAGCTTATCAGAAATGTCAAAAAAATCCCGCCATATTTCGCGTTTTTAAATTATAGCTTAATGGTAACAAATGGAAATTACCTTTCAGCCACGCCTGTATAAAAAAAAATAGATTTAATCACATGTTAAACTTACACTTCTTATTACGAATGAAAGCTTACACGGGTGTTAAAAACTAAAGAAATATTTTAAAATAGGTATCGAAAAAAGTTTTCATTAACATTTATTTTACAGTAGGTACTTAATTAATTTCTAAATGGGAAGGTTTTGTTTTATTATTTTATATACGGTAAACAAAAGTTTGGACAACGCAATTGTTCGAAATACAAATTTTTAATATTTTCACTGTAGATGTGTGCTTAATTAAATGGTGGTGCGTTTTCAATCTAAAACTAGGTAACGTATTTTGCGTAACATCACGGCTATAATCCCCGAAAAGTATTACACTCCTTTGCCGCGGGACGAGGCGAAATGCTTTACGTTACGTTTACATCACACTGTGGAATAGGTGTTGAGCTTATTGCCATACAGTGGACATAAATCCAGACTCCGTACCAGTATTAGAAATTTTATTTTAGAAATGTAAAACTGTATAAACTGGCATTGGTAATTAAATTTGAGTTATGCCAAAACAACTATAATGGTGGATAATCGAAAAAAGTAAGATACGCTCTCTTTATTGGACTCGATCTAATGACCGAATGACTGACTGACCCCAGCACCGTTCGCAGCGTCGCACTGATAATTAGTTGTTTGTGCTTATTGAATCTTGAAATCATAATTTCATGGCAATGGTATTAAATACACTAAAGTATCTGAGACGGAACAGTTTTTTTAGAGATGTTCGTGACAATCGTTGTTTTTTGTGTTGTGTTGAATGCCGCGGCCCAAGATCACGGGCTGAGCACGGCCAGTCCACAGCCATCGTTACCATTTTTGGACTTGTTCACGGGTGCATCCACTTATTACGGAGACACGATACGTAAAGCGTATTCCGACCCCGGATATTATGGTTGCCCCAAATCGGACTCTCTCTCGTCGTTCGCAAGCGTGGTGTCCAGCGCTGCTAAAATAATGTTTTCGGCTGCGGTTATCATGTTCCTAAAACTGTTGGCTGGAAAGCTGTTATTAGTACCCTTGGCCGTCGTGGTACTAGTAAAACTTGGGCTCAAAATGCTGTTCTTATGGCCGGTTATATCGAAGATGGTGAAATATTTTAAACGGAAGAAGAAAAAAGGTCACAAGTCAAGAATGATATCGGATTGTTCACAGCGTCTCGCTTGCGTGATAAAGACGTCAACGAAGAGCGACTGGAGTAGCAACTTGGGGGCTGCGGTAACGTTTCTGCTGGTAGATGATGTAGAAGAGGACAGCGCTATTGCCAAATCTCTATTGAGTGTTCTAGCGGGGGACAAAGTCGCACAATGCATGTCAATAGATTGCAGCTCCGGGGTCGATATAAGCTGACACGACAATGTTTACAAGTGTGCGGGTATGTAGGTCAATGCACAGTTGCTTTATTTGCAAAGGTTTACGTTTCTGTTCCGTATATTCATACGTGTTGTTGTAATTATTATAATAACTTCACTTGTTTAGTTAAGACATCTTTATTGAATTCGAATTATTATCTTCAGAATGAAGTGCATTCAAAATATAACAGTACGATTATTAATGTTTAGCTTGTTGTGTGTCAAGTGTGATCCTGCGATGTATGGAGCAGAGACGTTGCGCGGTGAAAACAGATATTCTCCACTGGCTTATCGGAACTTTTCTCCAACAAAAACATATGCAGGGTCTGTACAGGAACAAATTTATCACACTAGAACACCACCTTCAAGTTATCATGTTGAAGGACCACTTCCAAGAGCTAATTCCAGTTTTACATTTAGTGATCATCCGAACGCGGTTAATGAATTCGATGGGCGTTACGAAGTTCCTCGTACGGCTAGTCATGGACAAGAAATACCCTATTACTTTCCGAATGTAAGGGTATCAAGTTCGAATAAACATGGACACGAAACAATGACCCAATTAAGTGGAAATGAATCACCAATGGCAGCACCAGCGGTGGACAACAAAGGCGTTAGTATTTCGTTCCTCAAGCCAGATTGGAGTAGCCTTACCAAACCAACGGAACCTACTGGTCTATCGATACCAGGATGGAGTGGCTTACTACAGTTAATCCTTTCTTTTATAACAGGTTCAAAGTTAGGAAGTTTCGAATTGAAAGGATTCAAAGATATAGTCTTGAATGGATTGATGAAGCCAATTTTAGCCGCTAAAGGCAACGTTAAATCATTTATAAGCAAAATCACAATACCCCTTTTATCTTTGCTACTGATAAACGTTGAAGTTTTAGTAACGGTTTGGTGGCTATGGGAGGACTGCCCGAAGGAGATGAAAATGGAATCTATGCATGGGAAATCAGCAAATAACAACACTTACGCGTAACATTTCGAAAAACAATTCACCCAGTTTTAATATCTTATGTAGTCTAAATGTATATAATATTTTAAGTAATTGTATAAAATAATAAAATTAGATTTTAGACATTTATAATTTGGTAGTTGTTTCATTTCATTGTAAAGTACAATATATACATATTTCCGTATATAACATGTAACATACACTGACGTAGAAAAATTTAAGATTCACATGTTAATAAGAATATGATATGATTTTTCTTTAGTTCGTATTTTTTGTTATTTTTGGAATACATTTGATTTTTCATCGTATCGATTTGAATATTTGACACATGAATATAGAATTATTCTCAATGTTCCGCATTAAATCTCTATATACTTATATAAATTTGCGAATAAATATTATATTTCGATAATTCTCATTCATTACAATTATTTATTTTATCATGTAATAAGCTCCAGTTTCAATTCCAATTTTTCTGTGTACAACAGTCCACTTTCGAAAGCAAAAAGTAGATGGCTATTTAGATAATAACAATTCACACAAATTAAGGTGTGAAATAAGTTAGTTTAGTATCAAAGACAGTGCTGGGCGTACGACGCTTGACGCGCGGCAGTTCTGCTCGAACAGCGCGCTCCAAATGTGATTATTGCTACAGGTGTCTGCATTCGTTACAGCCATACAGCGCCCCACGCGCGCCGCCTCATTGGGTAACTAACTAGTTTACTGACGCTGAGTATATTGTATTATGGTTGTATCATGCGTTGTACAGTACGTCTGTGTGTCAATTTGGACAGCTATAATTGAGACGTCGTAACAGAGATTTGATTTATAACAACATAATAAAAATGTTTTTTAGAATAAATCCTAAAATGTTTAATAATAATTTATTCATTAAAAAAATTCTAAGTATACTTTTTGTTCCACTTGTTCTTGTTCTGTATACTATTATGTTCTAGTTGGGACTGTACTACACTCTTCTGCCTACAGGCGGGATGTTATGCAAACTTTCAGTAACTGACATTGATGATTATTTATTTGTTCGTTCGTCCCTCCAATCGTCCGTTCTTTTATTTGACAGTATCCATTTATTTATCGTTCCTTGTTATTATCAGGCCGGAATTCATGATAAATTGAATACCTAAGCTAATAACGTAAGCAGAATGCAAGCAGTTCACAAATTTCACTATTTATCAACATCTGCATTTAATATGATGCACAATTTATAAAAACTCAACCCAAATATACACGTTTTACAAAAAGCTTTTGGGTTTCTGTGACGTAGGAAACTACTTACTACGTTTTTATTTATTTATTTAAACTTCTGCAGCACCTTAAAACTAAGGGATACAAGGGCGTACTTAATGCCTATAGGCATTCTCTCCAGTCAACCCTGGGTGATGGATAGAGCATGTCGTAGGCGCATACTTCGCTCTGATAAAAAGTTACATATGGATTATATTACATATATCTACATAGACATACACGTATAAGGACGCAAATAACTATTTTATTATAGGTAGTAAGATAATAAAATTATACCTTGAATTATATGTCTTGGAAATTTAAACGCGTGAGACACATAATGTTTATGTGAAATGTATAAAATTATTTATTCCTACAAATTGATTGTTATAATTTTCTTACAAAATATCGTTACATATCCTAAAACCCTTATATTTCCGCCGTATTCGACGAAAAGAACGTGCAAGAGGCGCAAAGAAGACGATAATGGGATTAGGTGGCAGGTGTCTGCACTCGTTAGAGCAGCGCGTCTAATTGGGTAATGGACTCAGACGGTGGCGCCCTCACACGCTCCACATTATGTACGGTTATTCAATAAATGTTCACCTAACGAGCATGCTAGCGTAATAAGGCTCTATTGAAATATGCTTTGACAGGGAAATTTGTTATATAATCATGGTAGGTAAGATGTTCCAAGCTCTATCTCAAGAATTCAAGACAAACTCACCGCTCCATGGACCACCCTGTTTAAGTTCTTAAACGAGTAATGACGAGACAGTTATGATACGTGATTCGTTCGATTCGATTCAAATGCGATTTTGTTCCGTTTGATCAAATGATTTTGTAATCAATTGTCTTGAGTTTCAGCTTTCATTATTTTTTAATAAACTATGTTGGCCTGAAAACCGAATGTTCCTTCTTTTAAAAAATATCTTGTAACTAGCATATTAAATTTTTAATCCCCAATAGTCAGGGAAAAATGTTAATATGAAAACATTTATGCTATTAAATATAATCCCCAATGATCAGCGAAAAAATATGACAAATTTTAGTAGATTTACTCGTGTTTCATACCTACTCGATAACATCCTTCTTTACAACTTCGCGTACTAACGCGAATAACTATGAACAGGGAGATCGTAACAAGGCTTCTATTGAGCGAGCGGATTGCCGAAATGACTGCTTTTGATATGCCAATTTGTGGGTAATGAAGCATTTTTGCCTTTATAACTGTTGTGTTATTTTGTTTTCAGTATTACGTTTTACGACGTAAACGATACGGAGGTTAGTGAACCTAAAACTAACTAAAGTTTTATTTTAATGAAAGTATGTAAAGTAAAATTTTGATACAATACAAAACACTTGCACACCATGTAGACATACACATAGACAAATACAGTAATAGAACATAATATTACACGTTATGTAATGATTACATGACAATATATTGTCGGACAGGTCATGTCGAAGGTTTGTACTAAACAGGAGTACCTATTTCCAAATTATAACTAACAATAGCGCTTATGCTAACAGTAGGATTATAGTGAATTGAAGGAAAACGAATGAAAATGTTTAATAAGATGTAATAAATTACACTGGTTTATGTAGCTTTCGAAAGTAATCAAACATGTCAATTGGATAAGAGTTAATGAACAAGCCCGGACAGGTCGGCCCTTGATTGTAACTGGGTTAACATCTACGGCAAACTTTGTCATGAAAATCTTCGGTATGTTGGATTATAACTATCATATATTACCAGCTAAGCGTAGCACAAACGTAACATCACGCCTGTAATCCCCGAGCAGGCAGGCTGAGGAGTGTAGTTCACTTCCACGGTTGACCCTTTACACGGCATAATAATATAGAATCACTAAAGAAGTAGTCAGATTAAAAAAAATAAGAAAATAAAAATTAATCAAGAATATTTCAATTTCAATAAACAATATCAGCATTTACGTTTACGTCTCCCTATACATATATAATAGGTGGTGAGGCTATTGCCATACATCGCTCACATATCCGGACTCCGAGCCACTACTGGATAATTTAACTTAGAAAAATTCAGTAGCTCCCGGCTCGGGACTTGAACTCAGACAGGACCTGTGGGTCGGCGGTCGCGCTTGCAAGCAACACGACCAACGACGCAGTCAATGATAGGGTGGCAGTACAATGTATTACAAAATAACAATGGTAGGAAAATGAAATGTAGTTCTAGACGAATCCCG
>DWTO01003151.1:0-12943 GCA_018244755.1 Jemadia pseudognetus | reverse complement strand
CCGATGGCGAAAAGTTGTACTTTGGAAGGGTCACGCACGATGGCTGCACCACTCCCGGCAAGGTGAGAAATATTTTATTGAACTACCATTGGCTGACGTATGGACATGAAGATTAAGAGCGTGTTTACTGTATTCAATCACAACTTATTTTAGACCAGAAAAATATCCGAAGCAATATTTAATGCAGTTTAAAATTATAGTGAGTTAACGAAACGATTACCTTTTTTCCATAAGTTTCTAAATACTGAACGCCAACAGACGTATTTGTACTAGCACAATGCTCTACCAGTAGTTATAACGGATGCCCTTCTGGACCAGCTTCTTCCAGACCGCAGCTCGCATACTGTCGCAACACAGTGCAATTACGTGTAAACAAACAGTATTAAATACACTGCTGGTTTGCAATAAATCCTCACGATAAATTTTTTACTAAATAATCTCCAGTAGATCTTCTGTTACATTACTCTCGATAACAGTGCTCGAATGTTACCCTGCATGCCTACCTCCAGATAATAAAACATACGTTTTCTTTTAATTCCAGATTCATCCTTCCCACGGCACTTGCTACTACCCATTCGACGGAGAAGAGAGGAGTTCAAACGAATATGAGTGCCTTGTGCTGATGTAAACTGACCTTTATCAAATGTATAACATTGCCATATAAATTACGACCTAATAACAAGGTATTAGAGTACGTTTTATATTTAGCTTAGACGAGGAGTGAAAGACTAAGTAGAGGTACATGTTAACACAGAATGTTCTTCGATATACATATAGTTATGTAATACATGGTTATACTATTTATTGGGATGTCAGATGACAGTCAGTTTAAATGAAATATTTTTAAATAAAAGTGTTCGTTTACGAATTTATGGTATTGATTTTACTCCTGATAACTTACCCTAGACAAAATGTGTGTGTGTGTGTGTGTGTGTGTGTAGTAGTGATTTTTTTCGTTTCCTTTTTCTAATAACTCATAGCAGCTGAATGAATCATTGATAGTCAGTGCGTCCTGGGTACAAATCATAGCGTGTACCTAGTTTAAAAAATGTGCATTTTAAGACTAAATATCGCTTACTAAACCGATGAGGGAAAACATTGTGAGGAAAGCTACGTATCTCGACCTCTCTTATGACCTCTCCTTATTATTTTCTAAGGTAAGTGAACTCTGCCCACACGCATTTGGCTAGCGGGGCAGAGTACATCTTAATTCTTCTCACTCTGAACAACAGTATACAACAATAGAACAATAAGACGATTCCTTCTAGAATTTTATATATGAATTAACAAATTTATGAATAAAACAAATAAAAAAAATCATGAAATGCTCAATCATTAGTCTTTTCTAGTGGGTCATTACTACCTTCTTAAAAATAATGCATCGAAGGTCAAAAGCTTTTATAACATATACTTTGAAAATTATATTCATATTTGAACTCACTTTGGCCGAACTTAACTATGGCGCATTCGACTGTATATTAGTTGCCAATTTGCCACAAACTAGTCTGTCAGATCATTCACCAGACGTTAGATGCAAGGTGTCCTTAAAGAGCAGATGTCTAAAACAGTGGTCGCTCTTCACCCACTTGATCCTGTTAGAGCAGCCTTCATACGGCTAAACAATGCACGTATCGTATTCCACACTGTTCTTCTCTTTCGGTATTGTGCCAGTTTACGTCCCTTCACGGTAACTGTACTATTTGAGAATCAAATGTTTTACTATACCTTATATCCTCATGCGTTTTATTACTACCACGCCAGATTCCTCTAAAAGTAGGTATAGAGCAGCGGGTATCAAATATCTTAATAGTTACAGATCTGGTGTAATTCTTCTACACTAATCGTTCTTTCCTTAATTCTACATACATGAAGTTCTTATAATTTATCATTCGGTTAAGCTAAATATTTTAATGAACCCTATAATCTATAATAAACACTGTGAATGTCGTGGTGACGTTTTGTGCCATTGTAATATAATACAACTGCGTTAAATGAGATCGGCTTGCGCATACGCATCACATAAAACACTCATTGATCCAAACGATCAACACAACACAACAACAATCTTAGCATTCCGTCGTGAACTCTCCGACCGAGAGCACGTGCCTTACAATTGTATAACAGTTTTAATTCAAATACAATATCGACAAGTATTATTCGTGTGAATCTCTTTGTGAAATCTCTACAAACATGAAGGCTGTGATTGTCATTGTAATGTACAGTGAGTTCTGATCTTATTATTTAAAGAAAACAATTGTTTGTTTTTATGTAATAACTGTTTGTTTTTTAAAACAATACGAAACATAGGGATATAATGTTACCGGTAAAAGTTAAAAGCTAACAAAATAAATCTCCTGATGTATTTTATCAAAATCGTGTCTGAAATAAGAAAGCAATGACCAAAGAATATAGTCCAAATAATGCAATTTTTTTATATACTATTCAATGAATTTCAATGCTTTTATCTCAAGTTTTCTTAAAGAATATGTACAAGTTTATTGTATTAAATATTTGAATGATGGTTTGAAAACTTGTGACCTGTACGTTATTTTAATAAATGTACGCTAATATTATTACACTAATATAAAGCAGTAAGTAACTCAATTTTTCGCGATAAATAAAATTTGTAGCGTTACATACGATAACCCGACCTAATGGCGATCTTTTAATCACAGGGAAACGAATATACGATTATGTTATTTTACCGAACCCGATAAATGTTAACTTTGCACTTTGAAAATATTTATTATCGTTCACATTTATTTAAATCTTTCAACTCAATTTAATGAAAATATAGATATATAGCCTGTACACTAAGCGAAATTGCTCAAAAATACCTTGTACTTTGGACCAATTTACGTCACACGATTTGGCGAGGATGTCTCTTGCCTACTGGCTGGACCAGAGTGGGATTAGAATAGATTAATGATAAGTCTATTGTAATAATACATATATAACCAATCAATCTTAACCACTGTTGTCCAGTAATATAAACGAGAAGTGACTATTTAAAAGTGACTCGAAAATACGAAAGCACTCATGAAACATCCGTACAAGTACCTAGCGGGCAACTGCCCATATTATTTAGCACAAAGTTTTTACGATTGAATCCCGTCTAATATATTAGAATTTTATAGCGAATGAATGACCACTATTTGATTTTTATCGGCATTTAACTCATTTAAAATCATCGAGATATTTCTCTATTACAGCTAAATGCCGGCATTTGTGTTCATAAACAATTTCTTTTTGACTGCCTCGTTGGTCGCGTTAATTGCAAGCATAACTGCCGATCGAGAGGTCCTGGGTTCAAATCCTGGGTCGGACACTATTGGATTTTTCTAACTTACATTTTCTAGTAGTGGCTCGGAGTATTGTTTTGTACCTGGTGCATGGAAATAGACTCACCCCCTATTCCATAGTGGAACGTAAACGTAACTGGTGAAACGTGGAAGTGTAGGTACTACACCCCTCTTCGGGGATTACAGGCGTGATATCACGATATTATGTCTTCATTTTTTTGATTCGGTGACATTGTAAACGGCTTAAACGGCTTGAGCCCATTTAAGCCGACTAAAATAATTGTTTTGCAAACTTTCACAGCCAAACTATGCGTAAAAATACTTAATACTACCTAACAGGGGCACAACAAACAGCTTATGCCAACTGAAATAACTAAAAGCTCTATATCTGCGGTCCTATTCGAGGTCATCTGCCGGCGTTCAGAATTAGCAATAGGAATTTATGACAACTTCATGTTCGTTTGCTAATCTCTTTATTTTAGAAAAGCACGCAACTGTATTTTATTCATTCAAAGTATATTTCCAGAATATTCCAATTAACTGTACTGTATAAGGCAAATCAGATTACGACAACTCTCCAGTCGTCACGACCAGGTGACCATGTAAATTTGACGTCAATTTGCCATAATAAATTGCATAGGTCTGGCTTATGCAAATGAGAACTAGTTAGACGTATTCTTATATAGACATGTTTGCAATAGTTTTAAATAAGGCGCGGTTATTCATTAATTTATCTCGCTATTAAAAATGTATAGCAAATTTCCTGTTGCTCGTATGTATCATTAATTTTAATTGTGCATATGTTACGTTCAATGCAGGATGTGGAGAAATCTGACCCTACATTTCCTGCCAGCATGGTTGACTATTTTACTGTCTAGATGGACAGAGTAAAAATCGCATATATCGCTGGTCACCATTAATCGAAGCTATTTAATCAAAATTAAAATAATATACTGTCAAGATCGTGGCAAAATATATTATTATATGCATTAACATCTATGATCCATTACAAAATTGTTCTAGATTACCATTTGGAGTCCATGTCTTTCCATCGCTCATATAATTCACACATATAATTTTGCAATGACAAAGAACCGTTACAATTTAGAATATAATTAAACATTCTGACCCTTTCAGTACAAGAATGTTGACACTCGTAATTATGCAGGCAAGCGTTGATTAATACACCTGCCTTGAGCTTCTCAAGCTTGTTAGGTTTGGTCGGATAACGCTAATTGCGTAAACACTGTAAATTTAACTCAGATAAATATTGGAACAAGACTAACGGCAGAAGCTGGATCGGGCAAAGACTTGCGATATGTTCCTACATTTGGCTAGCCTAGCAGTCTTCAGACTTAATCCTTCTTATTCTGTGAGGAAGACCCTGTCGGACCAAGGAAGGATAAGGTGTTGAAACTATAATCGGCTGTAACAAAATTATGATTAATGTTACTCGTACGATCAATCTTACATTCAGTCAAATGAAAGCTATCTTGTGGGTACATAATCTTTATTTACTTAAACATATATACGTTTATGTAACACATATGCTGCAGACACATCCATTGCAAAATCGTTGTGCCAATAAGATGCTATCTGTTCACAGTGTTTGGGACGATCTTGTCGGACTTGGCAGGGGAGTGCGACATGGTAGGATTCTACCAAGAGCTCGGCTGTACGCCTCTGCCGAGTGCCGACAACAGCACTGAGTGCCCCGAGGCTTTCAACTGCCCCGACCTTCACCCGGACCCGACTGTGTGCTTCTTTAAGTAAGTAAATTGAGTTTTTTTAAGCCTGCAAATAAATCACATGCTATTAAATGTGATTTGATTTTGGATTATTTCCGGGGCGCTATGATTTATGGTTCTTCAAACAGCACGCGAAAGAAGCTCTTTTCTCATTTTCTCTAAAACTTGTACGTAAATTTACATTTATTTTCAGGCCTATTCATAGATACTTCTATTTAAATTAAAATATTACTCTCAAATATACACGATCGAACCGTTTATGTATATAAGTTCAAGTAACAGACCATATGAGGTGCTCCGCGCAGATGCTCCGGTAACCATTAGGGATATATTAACGTGTTAGATTTCTTTGATGATTAAAACATCACTTCTTATACAGAAGTTAGCGGCAAAAACACATGTAGCAAAAATTAATTACCTTATGCTCGCAGTTCTCACTCGGCCATTGCAATCGCTCTTTCGAATTACGCAGCCGCGGTTGACTTTGACACTTAAATGGGTGACCCTAATTAAACAAAGTGTTTCCGTGCTTCGAAGAGTATGTTATTGTTTGGTAACAATGTTTAAACCTTGGGTAAGGCCTTAGAAGTGGTTTAAAATATAGCCATCCGTGTCGGCTACAAGTCTCTTTCTCGCCAATCTGCAATGGAGCAGCGTGCTGGATAATGCTCCAGTCCATCGATTAGTGTTAATGATGATCGTAACAATTTTATACTCCTTAGCTAGGCATAAACACAATAAACAATTTCCTTTATAATGTCGGCATTGACGGCATCGGCATAGTAAGTTGACCTTAATATCTGTCAATAGACCACATTATAACAAATCTTATCCTGAAACGAGCAAGAAGTGTTTTTATTGTGCTAATTATAATGTTTAACATCTTATGCTTCCGACCTCGTGGCTAAAGAAATGACCAGGTTTCGTCAAGGCCTACATCTGTCAATATAAGACCACAAAAAGTAGGCGCAGCGACCTTATTGGAATATCTCAACCTTGGGGTTTTTTCATGATGACCAGGCAAATATAAATACATTAGTGGAATTTATTCTTGCATGAACATTCCGTACCATGCGTTCTGAACCTTATTTCGTATATGGGCTCCTTTAAAAATAAAAAGTTCGCAGTTCTAACTACATGTATGAATAAACATGGCTGTTAGTGTTTTTCATTGTATCGTAATATTCTACCGCTGCGTTTAAATTTACGTTTAAAATGAAACAAATAGTATTTTGTTACTTTTAAATACATAGCAGCAACAGAAAATTTTCTGCCATTTTACCTCTATACCTATTAAACGATAATATTACACTAATTAAGTCTAAATGTTTGTAAGGCAAATGTTCCGTAGGTATTCTGCCGATTATAATCGGTAGCCAAACTTTTCTCAACTCCCTCTTCTTGAAAAATCTTCAATAAATAGTAGACAGCAATTGTGTATATTGTATATTAAATAATCCTAATTCTAATCCAAAGTTATTCATAAAGATTATGGCATCGAAAAACCCTATCTTTCTGTCATAACAAATGTTTTCTTTTCGCAATTAACATTTCAATTAACGTTGCATAATATTGTCAAAATTCAATATTTTCTTATCATTAAACATGATTGTTATTACGATTTTTGGATAATTGAGACCTTTCCGGGTGCATAGAAATTTATGCATAGAAATCATCCAGGGCCAAATATCTCTATCGTTACAAAGATGGCAGACTGAATCATCATTAACCATTCTCTTCATACAAGCATTACTAAAAGTATCAAGATATTTAATATCTTTATGTTTGTAATTCCAGAGGCGCGTCTTACTCCGACCGCACCATCATCCCGCAATCCCTGATCAACAACCCGTGCTCCCAAGCCTGCTCGTGCGGCGTCAGCTCCCTCGGGCCGCAGTTCGACTGCGCGGCTGTCGACTGCGTGGAAGTGTTCGACACGGACATCCAGCAGCAGTGTATCTATACGTACGAGCTGGACTCTTGCTGCAGTACTGGCACAGTTTGTGGTAAGTTTGCCGACAGGTATTTTTACCTGAAAATAACACCTGCGTCGAAAAGTACGCATCCCTTAGCTGAAACATGTGGTCGTAATTTTGTACATCGAAACAGCGACAATGACGAGGATGTGTAGAAGAAGACTGTTGCCAAATTAGAAATACCCAAACAGAATGATATCATCGATTACATTAGTAAAACACAATAGTATGTATCTATAAATTTATAATACAATAACCCCATGCCTTATACAAACTGTTGATATTACGATCTGACAGGAACACGGTGGCAATGATCTATTGTTTCATCGTAATCGCATTTATAACATCTAATGTCGTATTTAAAGCGAGTCGTGTGCAGTACAGGATATTGATTGTAATTCAGTAACGTCTTGGTCGTAATTGGACGTAAGATGATCAGAAATATTAAATTAAAATATTCATTGGATTAAAATTTATTCAACGTATGATTTCTATCTTTTTTGGCTCCTTTTGTTTCTATTCGATTGTGACTCGTGGCACATACATAGGCTTTCTTTGCTCATTCATTTCTTACAGTCAATGTGAGCTTCCGCCTTAGGAATTTCTTGCTAAAGAAGTTGCCAGTCTTCGGATATACTTACGCATAATAATATAAGGATTGATTTCAAATATGGTTTTAGTACCATTTTTACTGATAGATGTCTCTTTACTACTTACTGTAAATTGACCTGTAATTCTATTTGATATATCGTTGATATAAAAGCAGTTTCAACGTCAATTACATGCTATAGCCACAAATTGTAATGACTCATGTGATAATTGTTTCCAATTGACACTCGTTTCGTGTTAAGATAATTTTTTGTTAAATTTACATAGAATTTAAAGGTGTGGTATATCTTAATCGTTATTTTTTGTTTTAAATGCCAGCCAAACAGCATTATTTTTTGTTATAACTGAAGCCAGTAAACGTGTAAAGTAAAAGACATGCAATTTTTTTGCTATCTTATACATTGGAGTCATTACATGTTTTTTATGTTTACAGGCAAGGACGCGATCGCAAAACTGACAACCTGCGAAATTGATGGCAAAACATACAAAGAAGGAGAATCGTTTGAGCCTAAGAACACGCGTAAAACGTGCATCTGTACCGCGAGTTGGAATGGTTCTATTGACGACCCGAGCTATTGCAGAGACATTAACTGTGGAATCGAAATCCACTTCCAGAATAAACTCCTGGAGAGCTGTGCGCCCGTCTTCGCCAGCAACAAGCGCAGCTGTCCTATTGGATTCAAGTGTCGTAAGTAATTTTGAAATACAATTAATACAACATAATTAATACAACTATTCGGTCGGACAAGTGGCACAATACTTTATCATAATGCTAATAATACAGATTATAAAAACGCAAGGCGGCCATGTCATGTGTAAGTCTAGATAATTTTTTTGTGACGACTTAAAATTAGTTATTTTAATTTGGATAAACTTATCGATATGATCAATAAACCTGTTACAAAATTTGAAAATACCACTGGATTTGACAGCATTCTTGTAGTAATTTTGTGCACAACTGGAATTATTTATTTATTTTTTACTTCTCAGTCAGACATCTAAACTTTATATTTTTTCCTTTCAATATAGAAATCATTATCTTGAAGTTAAAAATAAGCCATATGTACAAGATCCATTTTAGTCTTTGTCAGTAAATCGTTTGCCATAGGAACGCTAATGTACAATAATGAAAATATTCCCATGATACCCCATAGACTAGTCGAGAGCCTTAGGCTCATTTTTCATTTCGACTTGTTTTAACTTGTTTCAGCTAACAACAGTACAAAGGTCATCCGGAGTTTGAACTCGCGCACCGTGACCGCTCAGTGCGCGTTCGGTAACGTGACACTGTCGGTGGGAGACGAGGTCACGGTGGACGAACAATGCACAAAGTGCACCTGCGAAGTGCCCCCGTTCGTGTCTTGCACCAAGAAGAATAGTTGTGATGACTTAAACTGATAATCCAGATAGTCCGCATACTAATTTGACATAAATCTATTTCCATTAAACCGTTGTAGTACTCTTGTTAAAATATCTTTAAAATCTTTCAACGCTTGCTTAAGCTTGTGTATGTTTATGCTCGGATATAAGCGGACTTAGATTGTGAGTCACATCTGGTTGAGAATTAACGAAATTGCCTCGATTTAAATTTCATCGTTCTAAGGACATTCTGGCCTATTGTTTGGAGCTGTTTTATTATTTTATAACTGCGATTAATACAGTTAACTCCAGGCTGATTCGCTTAATATTAAATTTGTCGTGTTGAGGGGTCTACTAAGTAATACGCAGCGAAGTATTCTTTTATCTGTTACGTGAAATATAAACTAAAAATCGTCCAGTGAATTTACCTACATACTTCAGCTGGCTCAACCGCGGTCGTCGTTCAAAGTATTGTTTAATTATGTCAATGTAAATTCTCTTTGACTGTACTTAAGCAGAAACATACTCGGAGTAGACCTGCCGTATAAGAAACCTGTTTTTTTTATTAAATATAAGTTAAATTTGCCTACCCGAGTCGAGTTCATAAATTAAAAAAATATATGGATAGAATATTACGAATACAAATAATTTGATACAGAGATGATTTGTAAATAAGGTTATATTTAAGAGATTGTTATAATTTTTTACATATCTACTTCTTTAGCTCATTTTATTGTTTACATAATCTATCTATAAGCATTTACTCGTGAAGTGTAATCACATGATACCTAAATGTTATTAACACTCCTTGGGTTTTCGATGATTTTCAATGTGTTTGTGAGTTACAAGTATCTACTACATACCTTAATGTAGTTATTTATTAAGTACTTATGGTAGTAATAAAGTATTATTATTAATATGATCATGTTTTAATACAAATTCACTTCAATGTACGTCACAAATGACCTCCATATAGGTGTTTTTATTATACTGCAGTTTGAGTTGTGCCCGATTTTAAAGCATAGGTAATATTAAACAGAGATGAGATATGAATCATTCTAAGCCACTTAAAAGTATCGTAATGTATTGGTACCTACCACCCATAAACTCAGGTTAAATTTTAGTTCAAATCAATCACTTAAATTGAAACAATTTCCAAAAAAAATAGCAAAACGGTCATGAAAATATAGTTGTAAACAGGAATATGAAAATAAACAAATAAAATCTATTCAAAATATATCTATTCTAGATTACACAAGGTTGTCATGAAATCTTATATGTATTTCATTAATGGAAATCGTAATGTATATTTTTCTAATTATTTATAACGATAAGTACATTTATAATACTATATTTAATACTTAACATTTAAAGAGGTGTAAAAATTAATTACAATTATGTACAAAACACAGCCTTAAGAGGACCTTTGGTAAATAGTATAAAATAACTTAATGTTGTGACGACTTAGTCTAACTACAAACTATAAAAAAATCTATTTAAGTACCAGTTAGTGAAAAAAAATCTTAATGTTTTAATGTTAAAATATTAAGTAATAATGTGAGTGTAATACTGATATGAACACTTTCATATAACTAAAACCTATTTAACCTACAACCCACATTTTTCCGAAACCGGGGCTTGATTCCTCCTAATGCTGGAAGATCTGATGTTGACAGCCTCCCCGTTCTGGCACAGGTTGATAGGTTTTCTAAATAAACTAATTTTAATACAAAATTACTATTCATATATTCTGGCATATATTAGTACAGGAACTTACAATTAAGATTTGGCAGTTTGAAACTAAGTCTTTACTAAGATAGTTATTATTTCTTCACAAAGTCTAAATGCTAACTGGCATTTTGTAAATATAAACCGATTATAACACTAATGTCTCTTATGCATAGTATCGAAAATACTCTAAGCAATATATTTTTTTCATACTAAATGATTAAAAATAGTAAATATTCTGAACAGGTAACTTGTTAAAGGTACTCTTTTACTTTTAAAAATATAACCTAATTACGTAATGCAGAAAAAAAACCATTGACTTCAGGCTAGATTATGGTTTTAAAATATTATTATAATAAAGTAGGTAAATACAAATGTAACTGATATATTGCAAACGGCTTAATACCAGAATAAAGTTACTATTTCAGAACAATAAGTCTCAATCAATTGAGCGCTGCCTCGACTCGAGGCAAACCGCCTTTGTGCAGGCAATAGCGTAATTACTGCCTCGGTGCGAGTGTAATTTGAGGGAACAACTGTGTGGTCTTAGAACAACATAGCGTTGCTCTATCTCGAGTTAACTTAATTTGAAACTCCTCGACCGGACGCTATAAAGACCTACATATTCCATGTAAAACGTACTGATAAGGGATATTCTAGCCTGATGTACGAAGAGCGTTCGAGTGTCTTTTTAGCTGAAACACGCTAAGCCTATTTCAATCCTAAACATCTGATCTGGTGTTCCAATGTCCCGCACAGCGACGTCCAGTAGCGGCAGTCGGCCTGACTTTTCAGTTTCGTACTGAACTATCGTCCTCCCCCAATCTTGTTTCTTATGCTGTGAAACAGAGCATATTGCAGTAATTTTAATTACATGTGATAGATTAATTACATCTGATAGATTTCGTGCTTGATGAAACCAAATTTATATCAGATAAAATCATAATTTAATATCAGACGCTTCTAAAGCTATAATCTGAAATATCTTTAAAACACTAAAGTCGTGAATGAAACTATCTTATGGCCGTTATATACTGATACAGGATATAAGTATTGATAAAATACAAGGGAAGAAAACAATGAAACAATTGGAGATAATCTTACAAATTAAATGCATTTCTTTCTATCTGACTGTTAGAATATAGGTAATGACCACTAGGCACATTCAGCGATTTCTGCTATAACATTGTGATCGACGTCGTATACTTACAAGTTGAAACATTTAATTTTTGTTTCAAGCATGGAAAAGAACATTGATATTTTCTAGTAATGTCTTCAATTAAAATGCTTATAATATATGGTTTTGCTTTAATTCAATAATTTTTGATAATACTTCTTCAAACGCGACGTATTGAATTTTATTGCTCAAATAATTTTGACAAGATTACCTGACATTCATCCAGCAACGCCTTGTATCTGAGCCTGTTGTTAGCTTTGGGCAAGATCTCGGCGTCGTTGTACGCCAGTAGCTTGAGCCCGCGGCGGTAGTTGCGCGACGCGGGCTCGTAGTAGCCGATCGTGTTGCGGCAGTGCAGGGTCACGTTCTGGACAGCCTTCGCGGACAATAACTGGAGGTATGTGATTTGACTGTGGTCGGCTTTGTATGAGATCTGGATGAAAAATGAAAAATTCATTTTAAAAACCCTTTATTTTGCTTTAAGCTTATTACTGCAATCGTTTAGGTTAAAAAAAGCAAAATACAAGCCAATAATTACAATAACGTTTAAAAGCGTCGTACTATAATTCTATATAATTTGACGCTGTAATAATTTGCTAAGCAAATCGTATCCAACTCAAACGGTAAAATATTATACGAGATAATTTCAATATTAAGAAGCAACTAATTCAGAGAAAAAATGTTCAAAACCAGAACACACCGAAAAGCCATCATCCATTTCGCTAAGCCAGGCTTCGCTGTCCTTGCCCTTGTAAGATATATCGTTAGATTGCATTGGCTTAGGGAACAAGCAACTGGCGCCTTTCGTCATGTCACAATACACGAGTATAGCGTCATTAATATCACCACCATTCGGATCTATCCAGTACTGACCTGTAACAAAAGGTACGCGTAATGCAGAATAATTTTAAAGGTAATTATACAAGGCAGGGTAACAGCAAAACATCATGTGGCTAAGACATTGTATTTAGAAAGAAAGAAAGAAAGAAAGCTTTATTCGTAGAACATAGCAGCACATAGATATACAGAAATTTATAACAATTG
>DWTO01003150.1:0-12943 GCA_018244755.1 Jemadia pseudognetus | reverse complement strand
TGATTAAGTATGAACATATAGTGCCCGGCGCACCCTGGACACTGCGACTAATCCTTTCACAACATTGGCTGATCACTCACGATCAGCTATCGACTCGACGAAATAGAAGAAGATTTAGCAAAATCACAGTAGGGATGTCGTCATCAGCCCGTTATTGTCGTTCCATGGTTGATTCGTGTCTCCTCTCAGAATAAGAAAGACAATAGTCTGCAAAGCTGGTCAAACGCGGATCGCAAACTTTACACGCGTTCGAAATAATATGAATACCTACTTGGCGTGCAGAAATCTGCAAGACATTTTACGTCAACATTGAAACAAGAAATATGTAGTTTTAATCTTTAATATTGTCACTTTAATTTAAGGATGATTTATTCATTTTATAATGTTGTAGATACAATGCTTTAGTAGATTATTTTAAGACCATCAACTTAAAAATCAACTTAAAAGAAACGTCTGATATTGAACAGTCTGTGAGTACTGACCATCGAACAAAAGGTAGACTGTTTAACTTCTTGCCGTGCCTTTCTGGAATAATTAGAATTTGTTGCAATTACCTAAGTACCGAATCCCTTTCATCCATATTAAGAAACACGCATCTGCTATTAGATGCCGGGAAACGGATGACTAAGAAGCAACATTGGATAATATCGTACTCCGGTAATTGTGTAGTTTATATTCGTTACAATGTTTTCATTCCCGAATAGTTGTGTATTGCAAGGCGTGGGAAATTAGCTGGAAATCGGGGAAAGATGGATTGTTTATATTGCTTCGCTAAATGGACCCGACGTTAACTGCCGGCGCGTTTAAATACGAACGAGTCATCGCACAAACATCGCGTTTATTTGCTCTCCCTGCGTCCTTAGTTCTCATGGTTCAGGAATGTGAGCCCCGCGGAATGAAAAACAGTATAATAAAGATATGATTTGTGAATATTGGCCGGAGCCTATTTAACCTGGCACGAATATCAGCAATGCAAAATACTCCACGGTACTTCAGTGATGTGGATTTGTTAGAGATAATTTTAATTCTAACCAATTATTAGAAAAATTATAACGCTTCTCACATGTAACGCACCCCTTGAACGATAGGATGCTTTACGTACCAAGACGGCTTCCGTGTTTTCAAACTCAAAGTTTAAGTAATGAACTACTACAATATTAAATATTACGTCAAGCATTCCACGTCTATCAGATAGTAACACACGAGCCTTTTATCTATACTACATATAATACATTTTATCAGTATTGCTTGCACTAATCCAAGTGTTGATCGTCGCGGGCCAGACTTAAGCCGCAGCTTTATTAAGCAATATGTAATCGTTACTTTATAATTCAAAATGGTAATAAGAACAGTCGCGGTATAATCACGCGTATGTAGGTACTTCATCATATAGGTAATATTCGTAATAGTCTAAATATGCTTTATCGGAAACAAAATTAAACATATCTAATAATTGAAAATGTTAAATACATAAAAGTCGTCATTTTTATAGAAGTTGATATGATCTGGGAAAATAAACCAAAAAACCCTCTTATCATTATATCGATCACGCTGTGATAAAATTACTTTTATTTTTATGAATTCATATTTAACATCAAATGAAAAGTATCGATACCTATAGATGTAATCAAAGTTTATTGAAACATTTAGTTCTTGATAAGCAGTTAGAGATTAAGAAACCAACATTTTATAGTAAGATCGAATCCTAATTTTATCCCCTTAGATGTAGTACATTGCTAGTTCACCGATTTCTGTTGTGCATTGATCTTTAGCTCAGTCAGTCTATCACCATCGTCTTTCATAAATATGCAAATGAAATAATATATGTGGAAGATCTCAAATTTACTTTGTTCGCTGCGATATTATGAAAATTCAACGAAATGTAATTTGTCATCGATCCCCGAACTATTATATACTTAGTACCTATGTACGAGTTAAAGAAATACGAAGTAACGTAACATACTAATAACATTGCGCCTGTATTTTTCCCAATTTTAACAGTTACATTTACACCCCAATATGGGATGGGGGTGAGTCTATTATCAATCATAATTATAATAACTACTCCCAAGAAATAAATATAATAGCAAAACTATTTAATGTCAAATTCAATTACTGCTAATTTCATCGGAACGAAATTGTGTATATTTTTGTACCTATCTGCTAAATTATTAAAATATCTGATGCGTTCAGCTAACGCAACAATCGAACGCGCATGATTTACAAGTGGTTACATCGCATGAGGAAATAAACATTTTCCTTTAATACGTAATTCCATCCAACAAATCTATGATAACAAGACGAGCTCTGTCTTACAAGTAGTCGTGTAAAACCGAATAGGACCATAGGTACATTTGAGTATACAACGTATAAAAATTACAAGGAAAATGGTCCGAAATGATGTAATAAATAGTAAGATGAACCAGATTGTTGAAATACCTAAAATATGATGAATGTACATAAAGTGAATATTCACATGTGGTTTAATAAAAATGGCAAGTGATAGTTAAAAGTAAGAGACGCACTTAAACCTAGGAGTCTGTACGGGAATTTCGTTTATCTCGTTTTCACTGCCCCGTGTTGGTTCTAAGCGCGACTACCGATCGAAAAGTCTTGGCACTATTGGATTTTTCTAACTTAGATTTTCTAGTAGTGGCTCCAATAGTCTAGTGCATGGCAATAGACTAACCACCTATTCCATAGTGGGACGTGAACGTAAATGGTGAAACGTGGGAGGGTACTACACTCCCCTGCCTACTTCTTCTGGGATTATAAACGTAATCTTACTTCATTTATTTCCCTACATGTATTAAACCACGGCATGCGTTTACTAGAAAGAACTCATAATTTCATTACAAGCTACTAAAATTTTATCAAGCAGTTGGATATATTTTAGATGTAGTGTTAAAGATTTTTGTTTATTTTTTCTTTAATGAAAAAATAACTCCTGCTACAGAAATAAATATTTACTACATTGCCATACTTTTATCACAGAAATCAATCAGTCGCTGCCATCAATGAATTATGACCTAATTTGTATGGCACACAAAATGGTATATAATTCTGTATAGCCCCTTATAAATTTTACTCACATGGATCGCCCATATTGTAGGTACAGTGTTACAACAAAGATGTCTATGTATAAACGATAAAGTGATGCCACATCAGGGAGTTTCCCGGATAAAAATAATCAGCATTATCTTCGTGTATCAATAAACAAGATTAAATATTGATTTCAGATAGTTCCCAATCAAGTTTAATCGCAAATCAAGCTATCAAATAAATATTTATCGTTGTTCAATCAGTCTGCAGTTTTAGCAACCTTATGATTGGTTTACACGAGTAATGTCCAAAGCCTTGTAATAGTCTAGTAATGAGAAAAACTGCAGCCAAAATTTCATTTTATTCAACAAAAGATTAAAGATGAATGCAAGTATACTTTCGATACAAAGCTAGTGTTAAATAGGTAACGTATTACGCCTGTAATTTCTAAACAGATAGGCAGAGTAGTGTGGTACACACACATTTAACGTAGTGATAAAATACGCGTTAAATATTTATCTACGTTTCGTATGTAGTAGGTAACGTAAATATCCTACTTGTACTCGTCGATACTTTACCAGTTATGTCTCCTAACATAACTAGTTGTTAATATGCGTTTATATTGTATGGATAATAAATATTCTTCACAAAACACTTTGATTAACCTGCTATGAACCCATGTTAATATAACGTATATTATATAGGTTTATTAGAAAATTGTGTCCAAATGTTAGTTGAATTTTCATCGTCGGAACCACTAATCCGACTGTTATAATTTGATATGGATATGACATGAGTTTTGCAAAGGACACACAGTTCGGAATATTTTTTGATCATCCTCTAAAAAAAGTAAAGTAAGGCCTGAAATTCGGACTAAGTCACGTGCAGCAACTAGTATCAGTAACAAAATACTAATTGATCCTCACAGAGAGAACTCAACAATTTACCAAAAAAAAACCAGCGATGACCTTGACCACGTCTTAAAATCTCATCCACCTCCAATCCTTCCGCATTCTGCGACATAAATATGATTAGACGAATATACAGAAATATTATGTGCTCATTTGATTCCACATATTTATAATATTTAACGTTATTGAAATAACGTCATTTTTTCACACGGTAGAGTTTAAAGTATAAAACAAAGCTATCGTGTCACCTATACGTTTCGTAATAAAACAAATGTCATTATAGTTGTAAAAGTTGCTTTTAGTGTATATGATAAAAATTATATGTAAGCATATATAAATTAATCAATATGTTAAAAATATTATGAAAACAGAATCGCTGTTAAAAGTATTTTCTTAAGTGTATATTACAAAAATATAACGTTCTATAATAAAGACAAAATTTAATTTTTCATTAATTAGATGCCACTGTAGGAAAAACGGCTTTGTTCTAATGTTTCCAATAATTCATACATTCAAACTTTGCCCTTAAGTTCCCATACAAAATGTTTATATATCGCTTTCAACGACAATATTTCAATAGTTCACTCCAGTTTAAGTTAAAATAATCCTATTAACCGTTGATTGTCGTAGAAAACATTTTCATAACATCTAAAAGACACACGCCCCTCGTTTATTTGTAAAGTGTGACAGAGTGGCGGGTGGTCCACACTTGTATGACAAACTTTCACTAGCGTTCCGCGTATCGGAGGACTACTACGTCAAATTCAAATATCCTTTATTCAAAATTGGTTCAATAGAACACTTTTTGTACGTCAAAATGAAAATAACACCGCTTCGGAAAATGCCTCGTTATGGAGAAGAAGCGGCGAAAGAAAGTCCATAGGTGTGGTATACGTGGTTAGGTTGTCATCGTTGGGTATCAGCTGCGAAGGCTATTTAAGAACTTTCAATGCACTGGTTCAAACGGTTAGGTAACGGGTACTGATGTAGTAAAATTATGTTAAGGTGCTGAACACGGGTGTATGTAAAGGTACCTACTTAAACATAATTAAGTTCTTATTCCTATTTAATATTGTTATAGTAGGTACTACCGTAACTGCCTTGACTGACTCGCAGGTCGCGTTGATTGTAAACGCGACTGCCAATCGAGAGGTCTTGGGTTCAGATCCCGTGTCGAGCTCTATTGGATTTTTCTAACTTAGATTTTCTCGTAGATACTGGGAGTCTGGATATGTGCCCAGCATATGGCAATAAGATGATCACCTATTCCATATTGAGACGTAAGCGTTACTGGTGAGACATGGGAGTGTACTACACTCCTGTGACAAACTCATCGGCGATTATAGGCTTGATGTTACGTTAGTATTAATGTTAAATAGATTTCTGTTTTCCTAGTATCTAGTATAACATTTTTATAGATTATAAACAAAATATAAATGAATTAAGAAATTTAAAATTCTTTTCTAGTAGTGGCTCAGAGTCTGGATATGTCCTCGGTATTTTCAAATCCTCCTATTTTCAAATTTCCATTAAAGGTTAAATTCTACGTCAAATTAAAGATTACTAGAGCTAAGCTGTTAAGGTTAACTTAGAGTAGAAGCAGTGGTCAGGTTCATCAAAGCTTCGGACATGAAGACTAATACTACACAACCTCCACCACGATGCACCAGTGTTGTTAAAGGGGTGTCCACTTACGATTTAGGAATAACTCGTAATAGAAATGGAATATTTCACTGACGATAGGTTAGCCTACATGTCCCGTTGCTATTTGTATTAAAATTTACAGCGACAGCATAATATTCCGTGAACCGAATTTATGAAGTTTACTGTAAAACTTCACGTGGCACCATACACTACTTACGTATGTATACATGTGTGTTTAATTAGGTCAATAATTTCCTCAAAGCGTGCGACCTTAACGTTCACAGGCGAAACTTTCATTATAACTAAAAATCGCATACCATTAAATCGGTTCGTTGAAACATGCCCATACATGAAATGTTAAAACGCGATTCCATAGAAATTGGTAAGAATACGTCATGCCTGATGTCATGTGCCACCATTACTTTCAGTGACGAATTGTAAACAAGGGTTGGAAAATAAAAATGACTCAATATTACATAACAATTATGATTATGTTGTAACTATTAGGTATAGGTGTAGGCAATTTGTTCATTACTTATATAAGTTATATACCAAAGATAATTGTTTGTTGTAGAATTGTATATAGATGTGGGGAAAAATAAATGAAATAGAATGAGAAAGTTAATGACACGCAAACCTTTATAACTCAGCACAGAAATGTTGGGACATTTGTCATATAATCAAAAATGACTAATCCTGCAAATATAATATTGGCACTATTTGTTTAACTGAGAAATGTAAATGCAAATTGATAATTGGTAGTCGCGCTATAATCTGTTATAATGTTTTGTAATATCTCGTAATTTGAAATAAATGCAATTTCATAGATTTTGTACCCTCTTGTATTTGTTCATTTAGTTAATAATACAAGTTACAATGATGTAATTGTAGACATGTTATCGTATTTTTTTATTGTTTTATGATATAATATAGACATCTTATCATATTTTTTATTATTCATAGTTTATTGAACGGCGGCAATACGGCGCGTTTCTGAACGACTTGTATTTTTATCTATTTATTTTTACTAAAAGAATAGTATTTCGATACACTTTAAAAGTTCATTAGACAATATAATTAGGTATTCAGTAATGCAATATCTAGCAATATCTTCTTACACATGCAATTTACATACATACGTAATCAGCAAAAAATGCACAACATTATTTTGAGTGTGCTACATTGTCGGCTAGCCAGATCATTAATTACGATAATACACAAATATTTCGAATCTTATCAAAGTATATCACTATCTACCTGGAATTTACGAGCTGACGACATTGAAGGAAATCACGTATCTATATGATATCAATAATCATGTTTTTACTATTTGAAACTTGAATTTCTCGTACAAGTAATTGTAATTACAACTGACTTTCAAAGTTAAAAGTAGGTACAACATTTATATGACGCCATAAAGAAATTTAACGACAATAACGTCTCTTTTACATAATCGAGTCATCAATGAAAATTCGACAAATACAAATCCTCGTTATAATTATTTATGCTTAAGATCGTCAAGAGAATACATGTTGGCAAGTGTTTGAGCCGTTTCTTTTTATAAAATGTAACACTTCTGAATGGTGTATATATAGACTTTGCATATGGCATCACCATCATCAGCCTATCTCAGTCCTCTGCCAGACATAGGACTAAGTAACCCAAAAAGCAACCCCGCTCCCTGTTCTCGGCTTGCCGCATCCAGCTTCTGCCTGCAGCCTCCCGCAGACCGTCATCCCGCCTGGCAGTAGAGCGGCCTATACCACGTTTGCCGAGCCGCGGTCTCTACTCCAGAACTCGGCACGCTCTTTAATAATTAAGTAATAGTATTCATAACATATATCTGTTCCAAATACTTTACACAATGTTCTTAGATAATCCGGTTTTACTACATTTAACAAAATTGTAAATGTGCCGACTGCTCTGCAATTCGTTCCACATGTACCTACTTACCCCGTTTGAGTTAGTATGGTAGGTCAGTAAAATATTACTGTTTCAGGTTGACATAGTTTGTAGTATGCTCGTTAAAACACGACTGAATCATTTTCGTAATCAGGCATTAAAAATACGACTGTATTCTCCTAACAAAACTATATATGTACTTGCTTAAACATACATACGTACATGCTTAAAAATTTTCATTGTCATAAAATCAGATTGGCTATAATTTTAAAAATGACAGGGAGTCATTTTTAAAATTATAGCCAACCCTCGTAAACTTTTAAGGAAGAACCATACTCATAAACATACTACACACAAATGATGTCGATAGTTATCTTACCCCATAAGTATACTATCTATAAAATCTATATATGAAGTTTAATAAAAATCCAAGTTATACTTTTGTGTAATTCACTCGCAAAATTGCTAATAGATATGCAATATTTCGAGTTCATATATTAGTAGGATTGTATTTTTGATAATATATATAAATATATGAATTCAAAAAATAGTAAACTTGAGGCTTACATTTCCTAATAATTTTAATCTTAAGCTCATCGACAAATACTGAGACGTTACCTTAACGGTTTCCGTAAACGACTTGTTAGTCGTTTAAATACATGTATTTTTAAATGATTGATTATTATAAGTAGCAAATTGCACTGGTGATGTCAACTTTCATAATTTGTGCAAAACTATGAACAGGATGCAGTCGAGAAATAAAAAAAAGGTTTGAATGTGGCAAGGAACAGGTAAATCCCAAATGAACGCGGTCATAACGTTGTTGATAAGCATCTACAGTGGTGCGGTTAAGGTCAACGCACACACCACACTCTTCAATGCAGCAACACGCCAGTAAAGGCATCGTCTTAATCTGATTTCGTTACTCGATTCGTAAGAACCGAAGTATGTGTCCTCCAGACCGCGCTCAGATCCCGGTCGTGTTCGTCGAATTAAGTCACGTAGTGACGTAGCGGCTCAGCTGTGCAAACAGCGACGTCGACACTGTGACGCAACAACCAAGCCCACCACCCATACCCACACGGCTTGAGTCAGGCTTTATATTAGAGAATCGACGCGCTAAACACCAGAAACTAACAGACCGCCAAAGGAACAAGACGTAGTGAGTGCGAATTTGAGACTAAGTGATTCCGTTATCAGATCGCATTGATAGTGAAGTTGATATTGTAGTGCTGTGCAATGGCGATAGTGGTGATAGTTTTCATGATCCTGTACTGCACCGCCGGGGCAGTAGACGCAACACATAAACACCATCCTAAATTCCCAAAGTCGGAAGACAGTGACCTGTTTAGAAAAGGTGATTTTATTTTGTATAGTCATAATAACACTAACATTATTTTTTAAATATATATATTAAAAAAATAATAATCAAGTGATTTAATGTAACCTATTTATATTTAGGATATAAATTTTATAAATATAAATAAATATATGGAAAAATATAAAACATTTTTTTTGTCAGGATTAATATGAATTGACAACAAATTTAGTATTAAATTGTTGTAATATTTCAATACCTATTGTTATAACATTTTACATGTTATTATTAAA
Organism: Jemadia pseudognetus; assembly: GCA_018244755.1. Lineage (NCBI taxonomy): Eukaryota > Metazoa > Arthropoda > Insecta > Lepidoptera > Hesperiidae > Jemadia > Jemadia pseudognetus. Next base: position 3,833 of record DWTO01003150.1, on the reverse strand, counting down.
TCACTATGTTAATAATACTAGAATATTTAACTCAATACTATAGTTACTTTTACATAATTTATAATCATCAAAATATTATTAACAACATTTGTAAATTTTTTTATCACGGGACACGCAATAATGTGATTTAGTTTAAAGCCAAACGGAACAGTCAGTCTGTTTGTCTATAATAAGAATCAAAGTAAGTCATTCCAACGGCTACTGTGAAAGCAATGATGCAATTCACGTTCCACATACATAATACGAATGTGAAAACATACCTACACAAATGATAAATTAGCGTAAATTTTGTCCATGAAAGATGACTTGAAAATATTAAATGTAATATCATCTAACGTTTTCTATTGACCGGCCCGCGCAATTGGGTAAATTAGTTTTGTTTTAGACTATTCCATCTATTTTATCGTGAGCGTTACATCACAAGATTTTAATTAACATTGACATGTGTAAAATAGAAGACGTCGTTGCGAATGACCCTTTTCGCGTCTACAGGCGCTTAATCATTCACCCCTTGGTAATAATAATCTAATTAGACTGTTTGTTTAGAGGTGTGCAGTAGTCAGCATGACCGGCTTCGGAACGAGATCAGCGAGAAGTCCAAGTGCGGGGAACCCAAGGAAGTGTTCGTGGATCTCAAACTTCAAGTGTCCTACTTGCAGGTGAATATTTTTTCCCTCGTACTCGTTCGTACGGTTTTCGTAAGGTTCTGACTGACTGACGTTTCGTACGGTTATAACTAGGGAAAAAAAATTTGACTCACATAATACTGACTCAATACCTATCACATACCTCTTACAATGTACCTACCTATACTTGTTAAATTTCTTAATAATTACCTATTGTTCAAAATTTATTAATAAAATATAAGCTTTTATATTTTACTTCAGCAGAAACTTATATCAGCTTGTATATTTTACCACTATTGTTTTTCTGATATAGTATATATGTACTATTGATTAATTATGGCGCAAAGTCGTCGAAGCTATATTAATATATTCTACATATACTTATAGCTTGATACTAATTACTTTCGCAAACTCATTATCCAATTGATGCGAAATGACACATACTCTAATGAATTTATTACTATGAATGCTGATATTTCTGAAACGTTTGCATTACCGAATATTGTTGCGATGTAATATGTAATATAAAACAAGAAAATTTATTGCTTCTATGCTCACTTCATTATTAATATAAAAGTTGAAAGTCCAATCTTAATGTAATTATACCTACAGTCGAGTAGCCCTGATAGTATCTTAAATTTTATTATACTAACGTGCCTCTAATATTTGAGTATTTAAACATCGACAATGTCGTTTACATCCGTGACTGTGGTCATTAGTGCGTGAGAAAATCCGCATCGGAGTGTAAAGATGGCTGTTCTGACGCCAGCGTATTTCCCCACAGGTGATACCGAGCGCGGTTTGGGTGAAGCGCTGCGTCGGTCTTTGCGACTACGACGCCGCGGACTCCAAATGCGTTGCTACGAGAACCAAACTGGAGAACATACCTGTAAGTGTTTCTGCCTCTGGGTCAAACAAAATTAAAAAAAATTACCTGTTTTCTTTAACTCAAACATGTTTCTCCAATTTCTGCGATTAATTCAATTTCTTGAATTAATCATCAATCAACCTATTCAAGCTCTGATAGAAAAGCTTTAGACAACAAGCATATTAGATGTATTCCTACTCGTTGGTTTCTTAAGAACGTCTAAGTAACGAGCCAGAATTATCCTCTCGATAATCAACACAATACTTTACATAATTACGTTCACTAGTCATATTATTATTAATTTATTGTCAAACCTAATCCCTAACTGGGTAAGTAGACAGTTCCAACTATCGAATATCTAGTAGACATAATAATCTCCCCAAGGAAGTGGGGCCAAGCACATCTAAATTTTGTATGACTTCACTTACATGTTATACGTATTGAAACTACAATCATTTATCATCTTTATCTGTCTTCAAATACAACCTTGACATAGTTCGAAGCAGTGCTTCATTGGCTCATTTACGAGTATACATTGGTGGCTGTTGCCCCACCGCTCCGCCTAACTATAATAATGACATAGCACACGCTTCTCACGGAATGCGGTGTGACTCAGCTATTAGTCGTGCCGTCGACACTTTGACAGGGCTTTCTGTGAATGAAAATGCGTGTTTCATTTTATGTAGGAATTAATAAAATAATGACCCGAATACATGTAAAAATCACAACGTCCTGAAATGTGACAGTCATTTGGAATTTTGCGAAACATTACACTACCTTAAATGCTTATGGTACTTTTATAATATCTACATTATTTCACTATGTCGCTATGCCGAATGCAACGTTAATAGTTTCTGTACAAGACAGTCTGTGTTGAATGAACGGAAGGTTTCAAATTTTACATTTGCAGATTATCTGTCGTGTCTGTATCATGCACGGTCCACGTGATACACATGTACAGTGGCCAATTACTATCCGATTGTTTAGTCATCGTATATTTCATAACATTCTCCGCCTTGCTCCCGCCTTAAAGATAACAAAAACCCCTCAGGCGATGCCTACGTCTAGCAGAGGATTTAGAATGGCTGGTGAAGATGATGACGATGATATTAGAAGAATTAAAAGTTACGTTCTAGTATCAAAAGTTATAATTTCACTTCTCTAGATCAGTGGTATCGAAATGTTTGGGTCTTCTGTGTGATCGAGAAATATTTTTGCATTATTATATTATCTTCAATTGTCGTCAGGTACGAATATACAACTTGAAGACCAACAAAGAGATGTGCTCCACGTATCCGGTAGAAGTCCACGAGAGTTGTGGTTGTTGCGCTGTGTCGTCGCACGACTGCGCGTCTCCGAGGGTGTACAATCCTCGTAAGTGCACCTGTCAATGTCCAGACTTGGAAGAGAGGCGAAACTGCCTCAAGAAGGTTCGTAAGATGATGGATGTCTGTGACACTAACGTAGGTGTGGAACGGCACGCATGCTCGCTCAGTACACCCAGCCACTGTCTTCACCATTTTAACATGCGCTTTTACAAATAACTTATTAAATTTTTGTTTTCATTTTTTTTGCCTTATTTCTTGCCATTTACTGCATGGATGTTAGAATTTAGCTTTTCCTTAGATGTGTCAGTCATTTTGTTTTGTGGTGAAGCGGCCGTCTCGACATCCGTTGTCTTACCTAATCAGCTTTTGGCGAATATGATAACGTATTCCCACTTGTATACAAATTTATGTGCACCGTTTTGAATTTTTTGCTTGTGGATCGAGCGCAAGAGATATCGAATATTATTTCCTTTTGTTACAGCGGAACCAGAATATGAGGTGGAATCGATCTAAATGCACGTGCGAAGCGAAAAGAAGAACGGCATGGTGATGTAGCGCTTAGCACGCAACATTTCTTAGAAATTCCGTCCCTAAAGTACCGGACTGCAAAAACAAAACGAAGAGAAAATAACAGCTTCAAAAAATAAATTGCAACAAGTAATGACTCTATAGAAATGGATACGTACAGTGTTTAAATTAGTGATATTCAAGACGTTGTGAAATTTAGTAATTACAAAGTAATGTACTTCCAAGGGACTGATTCATGTGTCTTATAGTGGTAATTGTGTTAAAGAAATGTTAACAGTATTATAGTTGTAAGTTATTTATTTACGGTACAAAAATGGGACCAAATGGTGTTGTGAATGAGCCTCACCGACTTACAGTGCTACGGCGGTAAACGATAAGCGACGATCAAACATTCGTTACAAGTTACCTAAACTCAGTCGTCAATAATTTCTCAATTTTTTTGTAATAGACTGACTCGTTGGTCGTGTTGGTTGTAAGTGCGAC
>DWTO01003149.1:0-12943 GCA_018244755.1 Jemadia pseudognetus | reverse complement strand
ATAGACACATATGTCTGTCTACCTGTGGATACTATCCAATCACTATGAGATATTGTACGAACTAAAAGGTTAATTATAGACAGCACATATGAATAAATATGTACATACATATACGTACCTACATATCTTCACACCAAAAGTTATTTTCCGTTAATAAATGTATAATGTGTTTCTAATGAGTTATACAGATAATGTAATGATAATGCTTCAGATATTTCTATACGTTACAGAAATATTTATTTATAGTGGATTTTAGGTATTTATCAGTCTCATATAAGAACAAATTCTCACTCTGTAATTCCGATGAATTTATAATCGTTTTTATCTTGTGTATTTCAGGTGAGCTGCGCTTGGGCACAGACGAGTCGGTGTTCAATGCGGTGCTCTGTTCCCGCTCGTTCCCGCAGCTGGCCGCCATCTTCCAGGAGTACCATTTCCTCACCGGCCACGACATCGATGACGCGATTAAGGCGGAGTTCTCCGGCGACTTGGAGAAGGCGTTACGCGCTATTGGTAATTTTATATTATTGAAAATTGTGTTTGAATAAGAAATTGCATATTTAGGTGGTATATTGGATGATATTTGTCGAATAGCAAAATATGGAATCAGACCTGGTTCATATTAATGGTTGAAGTTAATTTTATAGATAGTTCTTTATGTTTTTGATAGATGTGGGGAGCATGTTAGATATGCCATTCGTAATAGGATAAGATTAATTAACAAGTCTGTGGTATACAGTGTCCCAAATAGCCTTTAGTGCGCTCGGTTTAATTTCCAGAAATTACGCGTCTAAAATATGGACCCATATGGATTATTCTACACTGAAATTTTCTTGGCGTCGGTAACGCTGCGGATAAGGTATAACTCGTTTTTTTCCGATTCGATCTAACGCCCCTCCAGGTTCCGCGCCCTATTACGCCACTGGGTATATAGGACAGACTATTCCTTGGACGTCTCTTTAAACCATGACGATAATTTCCAGTGAAAGTGGTCCGCAACAAGCCGCTGTTCTTCGCCGAGCGCCTGCACAAGTCCATGAAGGGGCTGGGCACCAACGACCGCCAGCTCATCCGCATCATGGTGACCCGCTGCGAGGTGGACCTGGCCGACATCTCCGACATGTTCCAGAGCAAGTACGGCGAGAGCCTCCAGAGCTGGATCGAGGTAATTTGAGGCGGTCTGCTTTGATTCGTTCTACGGAACCCAAGCCCTTTTTTCCAGTTAGATAACCCTAAAGTCTTCTTCATAGTACGTTATTTATGTTCAATCTGTAAAGAAAATATGCAGTATGTGACTGAGGAGATTGATTAATGCAGAACAAGCACGGCAGGTATGTAATGATACAGATGTTTGACACTTGGTGGTCTCTGCCTACCCCTTAAGAGACTTGCCGTGATAATCTTAAACCGTTTTAAGGAGTTGATAACAACACAAAACTCCATTGCTAGAGATTCTAAGAAAACAATTTTTTTTTGTACAAGCGATCAAATTGGTTGAATCATCCTCAGCTCATTGGCTATCCGTTTGTATGAGCCAATTAATCAATATTAAAACTCACATATTGTTATACGTATCTTGTATATATATGTACATTACTTTGCAGACCTGTCAGTGTTTCAATACCATTATTTTAAGGAATATTAACTTTATCTTTCAGGGTGACTGCTCTGGCCACTACAAGAAGTGCCTCTTGGGTCTCCTCGGCTTATATTAATAATTACAAACAATTCACATAGAATATGTGTAATCATTTTCTCTTATGTTGTCTTCTTATCGATGTATCTGTTCTCAAACACATTATATAATATTACTATTGATTAACTTTTAAGCTTTCACAAATTTGATATTTTGATTTTATTATTAATAGTTTATTGTTAAAGAAAAGATTTTTACAATCATATTTAGCAGAGAAGTGTCGTGATAATTACTATGGCTGAAAGCAGAGAGGGTATTTTATACATTCACTGAAGTTGAAACGTCCGTGTCTTGAATTTATATTATATGTCGGGTTTGGTTGAATTTGTAAGTGGACTGTGCAAAAATGCCCCAATAAAAAGATTTGTGTATCTTCTGCACATAGTATATAGAGTTTTGAAATGTTTTTAATAGTGTCCGACCGAAGTTTTGATTTCCGGTTGACCGAATAAACTAGCGTTTGCCAGCACTTCGAGCACAGCTAAATATTTTGTGAGTACCGCGTAAACATTGCTGGAGGCATTTTAAGTACTCCATTTGCCATATAACATATTGTAGTGAATACTCAGTTTAAGCAGAAAATCAGGGTTCGGTTGTACACTACGATTTAATGTTAATGTAATGGATCTGATTGAAATATTTGTGTTCCTCTATGGCCTACTCTTTTATACATTTGAAATATTTTTCAAGTGACTTAGTCACACTGATTTGTCGCAAGTTATATATTATAAAAATGTTAAAGTATTGCTTGTGATGTCTTCAATATTTGTAAATTATATTAATAATACTTCAATGCACCAATAATTTATTATATAACAGCAAAAACGATGCTTCATTACATAATAATAAACAATATATTACATGATACCTAATTAAGACTTCAACTACTATTTACCTGTATTTTATTTCATTTCCTATTTCAATAATTTTGGGAATTGATATTGTCAATTAGAAGTACAATTCGATGAGTCAGTTCAGTAGCGTGGCTACTAGATTGTTTAAGAAAGCGCGTAGGGGCTGGAGGAGAGGGGGGGGCGGTTTAAAATATATTTTATTGTTTCTAAGTGTTTCTCTTTTTCTCACCGATTTGCTTTGTAAACCCAACGATTATTACATGACTTCGAATTCATTTCATGTTAATGTTGACTTATAACTTTTGTTGGGCTCGAGTTAAACTGCATTTCGATACATTTTCAATGTATATTTATATGAAACACCATAGACTAAAATTCGCCTACAGATAAGAACTAAGTTCGGATTGTTTATGTGTACGTTATATAATAGACTCTTGAATATTTTAGTTTTTTTATCCTTTATTCAATGCATTTTCTCATTATTAGTACATTATGATTTATTATTTTCTAAGATTGTCCCAATTTTAAATACAAATTTGGCTATCCCTGTTCTTCTTTAAGGTTGCATGCCATACTGTGCTGAGATGTATACCAGGAAATGTTTTACAGTTTCAAATTTTCTCATTAAAACAAATTAGGTTATATTTAACAAAATAAGATTGCGGATTTGTTTGTTAACACAGTTATCTGTATCCATATAAACAATGAAGAGTGGAAATACTGGCCACTGTTTAAAGCAATGACTGAAAGCACTCCTATGATTCCATGTCAATCGATAAGTCTGTTTCCTTACCATTTGTTTATTATACTCCATAATATATAACTTTCAAATAATTATAAATGTGTTTGAATTTGAATTTTTGTTTTTGCCACATGAGTGCATTGTATCTAAAAATGAATTTTTTGCAGTAAAAGAGCCTTCTCAAGTTCTGTTTTAAATGTAACATTGAACTTGTATGTGTATCCTGTGGAAGAATAGCCTTATAAGTGCCTATAAGAAAATATATTTCATACTACATATTATGTAATTGTTTGTAATCGACCGAATGATATGATCCATAATAATACATTTTTTCCACAGACTAGCACTAAGTTAGTATAAGTAAATACTGTTAAGTCATTGCTTATGCCTAGCTTTTTACATTTGGTAATGCAGTGTCTTCTTGTGGCCAATTGAATGATTGTAATATGTAAACGATGTTATTGTACACTGAAAGTGATGTATTGGTGATTCTTTATTAAATGTTTCTCACGGAAAATGTTTTATTTTCGGTTATTAAAAACATAATGTAACAACATACTTGTATTCCACGAAGAGGCAGGCAGAGAAGTGTACAACACTCCCACGTTTCAACAGTTTGTCTTACTTTGGGTTAGGTGGTGAGTCAATTGCCTAAGGCACATATCCAGACTCCGAGCTACTAAAAATAATTGTCAGAAAAATCCAGTAGTGCCCGTTTTGGGATTTGACCCCAGGACGTCTCATGCACCAGGCATGTCATGTCATGTTCGAATATCTCGTTAAGAAGCGTCTTAAACGTTAAATTACGGTTATGAAGGGAATTAGTGTCTGTGTTATTCCTAGTCAGTCACAAACATTTGTCTATTCCAGATAGATTCTATAAGGCAGAGAAGTCTTCAATCAGTCATAACAATCCGAGTCTTCACACTCAAATTACCATATCTAAAAAAGACAATAGGCTAGTTTCCTAACATACCATGTCCTAGTTGTGACAAATTCCGGTGATAGAAAAATAATACATTTGAACACTCACTGAAACATAGATTGAATGTTAATTGACTGTAATAAAAAAAAACATTATATTATTATAGAATACTTTAAAATTTAAGCGCACAGATAATATACATATACAACATAACGAATACACAGATGACTCAGATTAAAGAATTAAATTGACATGTAATGCATTTTAAACGATTAGGATTAAACCGTATACATATATTTTCTAATAATATAATATGAAAGTTAAATCCCAAACTGTGTCTCGCTTTCCATCATGTGCGATAAATAAAAAAAAACAGTGTTACCATGAAATCTTACGCAAATCTTAGTATACATCTACATTAACTAACTGAAGTACAATTTGTCTACCCTATCCCGGATTAGTTAGATCTATTCCCGCCGGTATGCGCTTATAAATGGTTACTGCCATATTAATGCACTCTATTCCGTAGCTTGCATTGCACAAGAAATTAATCATAGACCACTGAGTTCGTTTCACGTCATGTTAAGAAGAAAATTATTGTAGAGCGGCGTTCCTGGATACCTAGTATTTTGCGCAAGGAAGTAAAAGCGGAATATTATACAGATCATGAATTCATATCTTCCTACCTACACAACCATATAATTTCATATGACCAAAAAGAACTACATGCACTTAGAGACTCAATTTGATCAGTTAAAATTGGGTCAGGCGGTCGATTTTTAACATACACCTACATAAGTAGAAATTACAGGCCATTTGCTATACTTGGCGACCAATAACTTTGAACAGTGTTGCACGATTCATTTCACGATTGGTGTGTCGTGTGTAGGAAGAGGTAGGAGCAGTGACAAATGAAGACAAGTCAGCATGGCGCTGTGTGCGTTTGACTACAGTGGTGGACACTACTCATATGTTTGTGTGTATATTCCCTTTTACTGGTGTACACACCGCAAGAGGGCTCTTTGCTAAGTTGAAAACTCTGTAGGAAAGACATATTTTCCATCGGTAAATAGTAAAACGTTTTTTTAATAATTGTAGGTACCTAATAGAAAAAATAAGGATATGTATTTACCTAGGTACATCGTGGGAGTGCCTAAATTTTACTGCATACTTTTTCGTTAATACAGGCGTGAAGATAAAAAAAACTGGAAATGAACAATAGGCAGAAATGGATATTTAGTAGAACAAAATATAACACAATGCTGAAGAAATTTTTATTGTAATATACGAGTAGCAAACACGATTTGATGGATCGCCTCGTAACACAATGAAAATTAAATATACCGTTAGACATAAAGAAATCTGAGTAATGGGTCGAGACTAGACAGGCATACAAAATATGCTAATAATCTGTATTGAAGTTTCCGGTAATGGAGGAGCCCGAATCTTACAAGATGCCTACATATGAAATTTTTCTTAAGTTAAAATTTTTATTGTAAATAGACAGCCAAGAATGTCTACAAAGAGTCTAAGACATAAGAAAATGTCCACGTCCACATTATATTGAATCAACTTATTTTAATTGAAACCTTAAATAAATATTCAACAAATTGATATTGAAAGAAATTTAAATATAACTTAGTTGACAAAAATGAAGCTATATGTAGGTACATATAACGTCTTTTTTGTCAACGTCCTATAAGTATAATTTGTATAATATAACTTTATTGCCTGTAATGTCAGTAGATACATTTTCCACCCACATGTATTTATTGTTAAATATTTTCTACCAAAAAATAACCGGGACAAACGCGAGAATAATGATGATGATTTTGTACCAAAAAAAATTTAACAAAACAAAAAACCAAGTTCAAAAAATCTTTTCCAAGACAAATTAATATTATGCTCTAAAAAGTAACAAAATAATATACTCTAAAAGGTAAATAAACAATTAGCCATAGTTAATCAAATTGTTACGATAATGTAATGTAGGTACAATATTTGGTTTTTTTTGAGTCGATGTCAGCCCTTTCCAATAAAAAAAGAATCATCGAAATCGGTTAACGTGATATTGAGTTATTCATCAATTTGTCGCGCACATGCTTAATGTAAATTAAAAGACTTATGCGGTTTTGTCATGAATGCCACTGCCAGAACGATCTTTTAAGAACTCACGACATAAACAGGACAGTTGAAAGAGTTTATTTATACAATACGAGAAAACAATGTTGATCCGCCAACATGAGCGTAGGCGTCATGTGAATACAAACCTCCACATGTTGATATATCCGTACATACCGTTTACGACACAATTTATCCGTGTACAGCCAGCTCTTGAGTATCACATTAATTCAAAGTTTATGTTGGAGTAGATTGCTGTGAAATGAAATGAGAACTCAAGGCAGACGAGTAACGATGAAGAATGATTGACGGAATAAATCTTAAGCAACATGAGATGTTAAAGCTAATTTGATACGAGCTTGTGAAATATTTGGTGGGCTTATTACGTTATAGTGCCTCGTTGGTCCTGAGTTCAAATCCCGAAGCGAGTGCTATTGGATTTTGTAACCTAGATTTTCTAGTAGTGGCTCGGAGTTTGGATACGTGCCCGGTGCATGGCTGTAGGTACACTACCTATTCCATAGCGGGACGTAAACGTAACTGGTGCAACATGGAAGTGTACTACATTTCTCTATCTACCTCTTCGGGGATTATAGACCTGATGCTATGTTGTACCTATGTATAGTATTGGCGGTAATATTAAAAGATCGATCGACTTAGGAAAACTAAGTTAATTAACGTAAAGTTACATCCAATACTTTCGAACCAAACCAATGTCACGATGGACTATTTGGTACGTACATAAATAAATATTTGTATTCACAATGTACCCAACACTAAAGTTCTCTATAACGAAGATGCCAAAATGACAAATAGACAAATATTGAGACCCAGTAAATATAGTTCCCAAATATTGGTACGAATCTAAATATGCATACGAATAGTAGTCAATGAAACCTGACAAAAATCCACCTGAAAAAAGTGAAATCCATCCGAAAAGTAAGCTACCAAAAACAACAATTTTCCAATCACTCTCAATTTACCGTAACTGGTGAAACGTGAGAGTATACTACACCCTTCTGCCTACCTGTTCGTGGAGATACAGGCGTGAAGTTATGATACAGCGGTATATGTGACATTCGTATCGAATGTAAATAATATTCAATACGAATGTGACGAGTGCCGTTGAATCAGTAGTTAATTATCATGTAGGTTTTGTTTTATTGCGGTTCAAAAAACATTGCACATTATATGTTTAATTCTTTGGATTAAATGAATTACTCCCGAAAGGCCCGTATACAGTTTATTCTATCTGGGGACACAGAGAATAAATTAAATGCGGCGAGATCGTTTAAACATTTCACTCGCGTATCCGAAATGAATGAAATGTCACCGAATTAATTACTCAATTTCATTCATTCGGTTCACAGAAACAAATTAAATACTTATTGCATTCAGATGGATTGTCGATAATGTTGCGTAAAATATTTGGAATAACTGATATTCGAACGAATTTATTTTCATTGTTATGTACTAAGTAGCTTATTTTAAACAACCCCACAGAAGCTTTTCTACGCTCCTATTTAATACCGATGCGATGTTTACCGAGACCTTTTCTCGGTCTATAGTTTAGCAGTCTGGTATTATGCCCGGTGTATGGCAATCGGCGCCATAGAGGGACGACAACGTAACTGGTGTAACGTGGGAGTGTACTGCACTCCCCCGCCTACTTTTTTAAAGACTACAAGCGTTCACAACACGCCTGTACGTTGGTACGTTAATTATGTAAATTTCCCTCATAAATAATTAATTAATTACTTGTGAAATTTTTAAATATTTTGTGAGTTTATGTACGATAACGAATTAATTATAATATAATGAACACAGTGAATAAATGAGCAAAAACGATTTAGTAACCGCAACAGTCACCAATGTACCCTACATACCGTGAAATGATCGCATAACCCCTTGAAGATGTAACTTTGTTTTAGGAAACATATAATTAAAAGTAGAATATGTCTATTTGCCCCTTATTATTGTTCTACGTCATAACTAGCATTGATTTTACCAATCCTTTGTGAAATGGGTGTCCACTTAGAATGAGAGTAGTTATGTTAAGTCCAAAGTCGGTTACGCTGGCTAACTGGCGGTTGGCAGAAGTTACACGGCTTAGAAAATATTGTAGAAGAACGCTACGAAACATAGGTTTTCTACGAGACGTTTTCCCTCAGCATTACAACAAGTGACATTTAATATTAAAAAACACAAAACTTTAAAAATTAAGTACCTATCATTTAATAGGCAATATTGTTTGCAATAATTTATGTATTATGTGATAATTTGTTTGTAATAATTTATGTATATTTAAAGTATTGAAACGTTCATTCTTAATGTATACGGATATATCTAATTTTTGATTATACACATACATATATATCATAACGCCAGGTCATTTGCGACGTAGGCAGAGAGCACCGAATGCCATGTGTTTTGATCCTTCCAAACCTGCTGGGCTTTTCTATTGTTCGTGATAAGCTGCAAAAGGATTCTGTAAATCGATCAAAACTACGTTATTACTTTTTTTAAATTGTTTATTTAATCATTTATGTACGTCGAAAGCGGATTTATCACGCGGTTGACGAAGTTGAAGTGTGAAAATAAAAGTGGATAAAAAATCGAAATGCTTTTCGACGGTAAAATAAAACTGTGTTCGAACAAAAGCAATTAACTAGTCATCGATCAATTTTAATACAAAACAATTTTGCGTTTTTATTTATTTTAGCGAGAGTTTCTTTTTTTTGCTATAAATGTGTTCAAAATTTTAATCTATTCGTTTAGATTTCTGAAATAGTTAACACTAGTTTCGTTTATAATCAAATTATTGAGTGCAAAGCAATAAAACTAAAAGTGTTATCGTCTATACTGAAATTAATAAGTGTGTTTTAAACAAAATAAAAACGAATGTTGCTTCAAATTAGACTGCAATTTTTTTAAATTGCTTCTGAATCAGGAATTGACTTTTTTCGAGATCAAAATATCCAAATACATAAATATGAAAACAAAAAAATATTGAATATTTATTTTTCAGTATGTTTTCTACACAATATCACTATAAAAAGTCATAGTTTTATAATACTGTTACAATTAACTGTCACCCTCATTTCTGTAATGCCTTCAAAATTGAAACTCGTATTATACGGAAGGAACAATGCTTACGATCAAGAACATTTGCTACAAACACTTGAATGCAGGAAAGCACAGTACAAGTTGAAAGTTTGCAAGAACAACAAAGAACGTTCTATCAAACTGAACAGTGTTGATAGTGGTAGAGAAAACATTTATTTTAGAAACTAGCTTTGATTTTCACAAATGTCAATACATGTCATAGAATTTGTGTTTATTAGAAACAGAAATCTTTAGCTGTACTGTCGCTTAAACTATTTTGCAATTGGTAAATTTACACTGACAAAGATCGTGCATATTGAAGAGACTAATGAGTGTAGAAGGAACACATCAGAGCAATAAGAATAGATATTTAGTATTTTTCTCTTCGCCTACAACGTCATCGTTTTAGGAGTGAAATCAAATTGTGGAGTTATTAAAATAAAAAAAAGCATATATTATGATAAAGTTGAATTGTTTCAGACTTCTCTGGGTGCACAGATATGCTTTAAAAATGAACCCCGGCCCCATAAAAAAAATTACTTCTCAATATTAAATATTTTTTTCTTTCTCTATTTCCCTTCCCTATTTATTACCCTTCTATTTAAATACGGTACTTCACAATTCTTAATATTCGTTTTTCTTTATTTTCCCAAACTCTCATTTTTCATTTTCATTTCACTTTTATCTGTCTATTTCACACATTTTTTCTTCCGACTCGTTAGAACTACAAGAAAACTAGAAGCTTTGTTCATTATTAACTGTGGTTAATAGGACAAGGGCGGTTCCTTTTATTGGACGAGATTTGAGTGGAGACAGTGTGTCATTTTATTTAAGTCCACTCGAGATCTTTGAGCGAAGGTCGGCGGAAATCCTGTCTGCAAATATTTAAAAAGCCATTGATGAACCTTCGATCACATTTAAGTCGAAACATTTCGTGGCTATATTACTTATGAAAAAGAAATTAAATATGCTAAGAAGTACTCAGTCACAGGTAGATTACGTGTAAATAATTTGCGTTGTCTTTTTGTACCCGGGATTTATTTTAACCCATTCAAATATACCAACTCAATGCTGATTGGTAGATTTTGCCGAGAGCTTCATTTTCGTATTTTTGATTCGAATGATCTGCTAGATTTACTGTTATGATTTCTTTATTTATGTAGTAATATTTTTATTCATAGATTGTGGCGCCACTAGACGCTTCAATAAAATTGTTTTTGTATTGATTTTGTATTGAAATAAAAGTGTTTTCTATCGTTGACATTCAAAGAGTTCAATATTACTATTTTATAATCATATCTTCGCATTAGATATAGCACGATAGGCACCCGGTAATAAAATTCTATAAGATTCTGTATATCACAGAACGTTGTTATTTAGACTTCCAGACAAGAGGGTTGAAGTCCCAATATGATGAGTTAGTGTAAATGTCCACCAACGATATTCTGTTGAATTTAAAATTTAAGATTCGATTTTATACCATAATAAAATCAGTGCCGACCATAGAAATTTCTCTCTAATCGAAAATTAAAACGCTTTCTACAATACGTCACATAGGCGTGGCTACTAACGGCTGGGCCAACTTAAACGAATTATTTCAATGTTTTAGGTACTCCTGTTGTTCATAAACTCCTAAAATGTTGCTAAAACAATACACACAGACCGAGGGAATGTTTAAAATGTGTAGGCGGGATTACCCATCATCCATTATTTATTTGTGAAAAGCAACCACAAGGTACAAACTTTAAAGCCAAAGTGTACCTACTATAGACTAAATAATAAGTTGAAAGGATGATGTT
The DNA here is from genome assembly GCA_018244755.1 of Jemadia pseudognetus. NCBI lineage: Eukaryota > Metazoa > Arthropoda > Insecta > Lepidoptera > Hesperiidae > Jemadia > Jemadia pseudognetus. Next base: position 1,701 of record DWTO01003149.1, on the reverse strand, counting down.
TTATATTTGCAGAAAGCGGGTGTGTATGTCGTGAAACACTAACTTAACAACAATATTTCTCACAATTATGATTATATATTTGGATTACAATTATGATTATATATTTGGATTACAATTATGATTATATATATGATTATATATATGATAATATTTCTCACAATTAAGCTTGTATGCTTAAGAATTAATATTTGCCCACCCACTACTTTACACCCATTAAAAGGCTAAAATTTCAGCAGCGAAGTAAATCCGATAAAGGTAAAGAGTTGGCAAAAATCACGTTTCTACTTCGCTCGGGTTTGTGCACTTCCACACTTGCGTAACAAATTCATAACCAGCAATAGCAGTTATATTTAGTTGCGTTGCAGTCTCCATGTTATTCCATTAAATTGAGTATTCTACAAGTGTGTAAGAATATTGGAAATAATCTCATCAACTGATATACGCCTTGGTAGTAATGAATATTGAAAAGATTGTTTTTCCTATCTGTTCTTGCTGTTTTTCAGTTTTAAATAATTTCTTGTGATTTGATCTGACTGTAACGGCTAACGGCAAATAAATTATCATAGTCGGCCGTAACTGCTTTTTAAACGAAAGTTTAACTTTGATTAAGCCACTAAGGTAACTTCGGGGTCTCTAACAAAGTCTAAAACGTACTATTAATCATTGTTTAAGCTCGTATATAAGTCCGTATTTGTCATAAAAAGCTTTTAAATAAACAGTAGTGATTTATTTTCAACCATCATATTATGTTGTACCTCAGTATTAACTGACAAAGGTATTTCTACTCATTATTTATCCTGTGGTATTTATATCGCATTATCGGAGTTCCCTTTTACGTTTCTATATGGATTAATACAATCAATCCAAACTTCTTTTCACGCATAAATTGGAAATCAAGCTTATTAATTGGCAGGTGAATTTGTAACCAGGAGAAGTTATCCATTTTTAAATTAAGGTCTTTGAGAGAGGCCAATATTCCATTTATGGGCAGCATTTCCCGACTTGGTACGGATTATAAATGCGAAAGTAACACCTTGAATAATTAATGAATTATCGAGAAATATTTAGCTTGTTATAAATAAAAAGTAGGTATTTCGAATGAACTACGAGTTTACGTTTAGGTGGTTTCTAGAAATCTAAAATTAATGTAGCGACAATAGTATTCTAGTGCTGTAACTACTTAAGAAATATTAGTATCTTAAGGATTTTATATTATAATGATCGTTATCAACTCTATAATCGCTGCACTAAAAATCTCAGAATCACAATGGTTAAGACCATAATCTGCATCATAATAATAAAAAAAAATAAAAAATCGACCAATTGCAGTTAAATCGTAATTAAATTAATTTTTAAGATTATTCTAGTATACTTGATTTAAATCTACGTGACTCGCTACTCACGAGTAACAATAATAGATACCAGTTATAACTGCCTCGGACCAGTTTGTTGAGGTGTCTGAATAAAATTATGTTAATAGTCGGTATCCTGCCCTCGTATTGGGATTGATATCCTTTTCCTAGCCTCCGAATACCAAGACTATCCGATCCGAGATCCACAGAATCGTAAAGATTGAAAAGCAATATAAAAGTATACAGGGTGTCATTTCAAACAGTACCCAAAATTTTTTACAGGATTCTAGACATAAATAATGTTATACAAAACATGTCAAAAATTTAAAATAACTCTTAATTAGTTAAT
>DWTO01003148.1:0-12943 GCA_018244755.1 Jemadia pseudognetus | reverse complement strand
TCCCCGAAGAGGTAGGCAGAGGAATGCAGAACACTCCCACGTTTCACCAGTTACGTTTACGTCCCACTATGGAATAGCTGGTAGGTATAGTGTTATATAAAAATGGTTAAATATTACAATCCAATGGCATACAATGACTGGTTATTTGTATAAGATGTTAAAATGTTATTATTATAAATTTGAATTAGAAACCTTGCAAGCATACAATTATGCTTTAAGCTTATACCTGAATAGAAATAATAAATTATTAAGATTAATGTCATTTAATATTTTAATATGATCAACACATCTTTCAACATTAGGAAAATGACAGCACATAATGTGAATCTGCAATATACCTGTTATACATATTTTATACACGTTGTTTATATGTTGATCTAGAAAATATATTCTAGATAGTTCAGAAAGATTTCTGAGCTTATAGCGGTTGATTTAAAGCCTATTCTAATCTACTTCTGTCCATTTTCAGGATTGGGTGACGAATAGTGAAAATTGTTTTTGTTGCCACCAAGTTATCACCACCACTTTTTTCAGAAGAAGAAAAACAGGCAGAAAAATGAAGTATTTATTATTTAAAATTAAAACATGAATCAATTGTAATAAGTGTTTTGTAAAAAGTTTGTCTGGTAAAAAGACGCATATTGTATGTGGGTCTACAGGGGTGTAATAACAGGCATACGTTTGAAGACAAGGCCTTTGTTACCGTGTGATTGTTATTTATAGGCGCGCGGCCGGTGTGGCGGCCGGTGTGGACAGCGCCTTGTACGTAATTACAGCCCGCAGGCGGTGAGATATTGCGTCGCGGACGCGGCTGGACTTTTTCAACTCACTAGTATAAATAACCAGCTGTATATTGACTGACTGTCTAGTAGTATTGGTAGTAGTAACTAAACTGACGAGCAATTGACTAAATCGGTATTGTGGAAACCACTTTTGTTTGTATACAAAGGAACTCTGCTTTTTTGAAAAATTTTGCTGCGATATGACAGTTCATATATTACCAGCGACCCGCCCCTACGTCGCACAGGCGCAATGCTGATACTAAATACACTACAGAATGTCTTTAGTTCACAGTTTTTTGTCATAAGGCAATACCATCAAGTTTTCTTTAGACGTTACTCTTAAAAGAGTGAGGTATAATTGGCCACGCGAGAAACACTCAACGGTCAAAGTAAAGCTTGCAACTTTGAAGCAGCCGGCGCCCTGCCCCGGCCGGCTATGCATGTGCCTGCCCTTTAAATTTGTAATATCTTCAAAAATATTCATTTAAATTAAGTACTGTATGGGGCCATATTGATCTATATTAAATCTACAATGTATTTAACGTACTTAATTGCATAAAGACTAATGCTGTATTGCTTAAAATCGCTTTTTAAATAAGCCATTATTTCTCGTAAAAAATAAAGGATAAAAAATAGTTATTGTCAGTTATCCCTAAGAGCATATAGATATAAGCAAGAGCATATACATATAGCATCGTGGACTTTTTCATAGACCTTTTTAACGTGTACAATACTGTAGTACATTTTTTGATCTATCTCGTATGGTCCAGTTTCGAATGTAGTAAGCGTATAAAAATGTGTTTATTTACGACATCACAATAGAAACCTCTAAAATTATCAGCGTTTCTCTACAATACATTATGCATGTTTTATATCTACATATAAACCTTCCTCTTGAATCACTCTGTCTATTTAAAAAAACCGCATCAAAATCCGCTGCGTAGTTTTAAAGACCTAAAGCATACACAGGGACAGACAGACAGCGGAAAGCGACTTTGTCTTGTACTATGTAGTGATGTTGTAGCAAGCAGTAATTTATATCTAATAATTATAAATTACTGCTTGCTACAACAATTACATATTTACATCAATTATTGATAGTAAACTTTATGAGCTCAATCATTTAAAATTCCTTTCTTTTTTTACATATTCTAGTGCTGCCTTTAAAGTTTTGCGATAAGGAAAAATTGGATTTTAGTCATGATATCATTTATTGAACACTACATATTCTGACATACAATAGGGTAAAGTTGCTAATATTCCCAACACAAAAGGGCACACGGCTTACTTATTTTATATAGATTTTGCAGAGGTCTGCAGAGGGTAGCACCTACGGTATGTCAACGATGTATCGCTATTAAAGTGTCATATTAAAAAAGTACGCTTTCACGATATAGTAATATTACAATCTACCTGGATTTCGATATGACATAAAATATTCGCATTTATTATAGAAGGTAGGTACGATAAGAATTTAAATTCAAAAACTTACTCAATAGTTCATTAAGTTTAACTCGTAACCGAAGTGGATAGAATCTTGTATACACAAATATGTATATGGGAGCTGTTATTAATTCAAATCGTTCTGTTCTCACCTCATTCTAACCGGAATATTCCGGAATGTACCGGAATGGATTTACGGTAACACCACATGCGCGGCTCGGGGTACTATCGAGTAATGCATCGAATTTGAAATGGATCGGTCATTGGACAACCCGAGGGGAACTCCGCGGCGACGCACGCTGAATATCAATTCGATTAAGGAGCTTACAAAACGACCAAAGTTCATAAATGTCTAATTAACACTTGGGACGAAAGCAATAATTTATTGATTTAAGTATCTAATATACGTAGCAAGCTGAATTTAAAAAGTGGAAAAACGTAACCATAATTTCTGAACATGACCGCCTCGTTGGTCGTGTTGATTGCAAGGTTGACTGTCGATCGGGAAGTTCTGGGTTCAATTCCCGCGTCGAGCACCCAAATTTTTCTAATTTAGATTTTCTAGTACTGGCTCGGAGTCTGTAAATGTGTCCGATGAATGGCAATAGGCTCACCATCTATTCTAAATATATTGGGACGTAAAGGTAACTGGTGAAACGTGGGACCGTAGGTACTACATTCCTTTGCCTACCTCTTTGGAGATAACAGGGATGATGTTACGTTTAATTTCTTAAGATCTGTTGCTTGAGTATTATTAAACATTTCGTCAATATATACATACATGATGAAATATGTATATACCGACTTAACTCAAAATTGGCGAAATGTGTTTTTTTTTATAGTATTGAAAGGAAGCAAGTAAGTAATATTAGTATAGTGTTTATAACATGTAGTAAAATATCCGTGTCGGGGCGGAGTAAGAATACATTGCCCTTCCCTGTAACGGAATACAGGTGTTGACGCCGATTTGTACCAATGGCAACACCAAAAATCTCATGTCATTGACACTTGCCAATAACGGATCCATTTTGTGCATGTCACCTAATTTTTGATATCAAAAACGAAAAATACAGTTTCAATCCAACACAATCAACAATTGTTTCCTTTGTTCATCGCGAACAAAAAGTGGCGACCGTGACAGGACACTTGAGGATTTCACTTTCTTCGGGCTAATACGAACAATTCAAATCCGCACTGGTCCACGTGCGTGCAACCAGAACATCCTTCGCCTCCAGGAAGAACTACAAGACGTCTCACGCCTACTGTAGTAGCCAGCACCCAGCACCCAGCACCCGGAACTACACAACTTCTCCGTGTCACAAGCATATGCCGGTCTACTTAACTGTGAGCTCGTTCCTTTTCTTTCCTAGTTCACTCCACTTCAATTTGTGCAAACAGTCATTATAAAGTTCACTTATTAGTCACTTGTACCTAATAAATCTACCTTCAATCTAAAAACACGTTGATTACATATCGAATGTACTTTAACGCTCCCTTTTTACTATTTTTTCTACATGTTTTAAACTATAAAACTAATTAAAACAATAAAACTATCCAAGTGCATAAGAACTGATGTTTACATTAGATATTAGACTACATTATTAACTCAATTCCAGTGCAACGGTGCGCTCCGTCCGAGACGTCAGCACGTGACGTCACCCATTGTCCTAGCACCCACTTGAGCCCGGCCAGCATAGATCAGATGTTTTGAACCGGTTCATCGACAGCAAACTGATAAGAAAATTGCGAAGCGACGAGCGTATCGTATTGTGCATTTTTTATTTATTCTACTTTATAATATTTTAGTAACAAACTTAACTGTATCGAATTAAAACGGACTAGATACTCTCATACAATGGGATTTGATAGTTCTGATTCCAATGTACCTAGCTCGTCATTGAAGGAGCTTTCTAATAAGCGTAGTAATATTAAAGGTCGCTTAACGCGATTTAAGAACTATATAGATCAGATTCAAAGCCAAGAGAGTATATCTGACTTAGATGTACGGAAGATTGAAATGAAATTATCTAGGACTGAATGTTTACAAAAGGAATTTGACGAGTTGCAGGTTCAATTCGAGTCGTTACAAGTTTCCTCTATAGACACCGAGTTAAACTTGTGTGAGGCTATTGAACAAGATTTCGATCATTATATCTCCCTTGCTAAAACTATACTAGCTAATAATTCTTCATCTAAACACAACGAGTCTACCTATTCTAATGCAACTGAACATATTTCATGTTGTGGTGAAGAACAAGCGTTTATGGGCTTTAAATTACCCGTTATTAAAATATCTAATTTCAATGGCACATACTATAAATGGCTCGAGTTTAAGGAAACCTTTAATTCATTAATTCATAGCAATAATAAAATAAAAAATATTTACAAGTTCCACTATCTTAATTCCTACTTAGAAGGTGAAGCTGCCCGTGTTGTTTGTAATTTAGAAGTAACCGATAAAAATTATATTCAAGCATGGAAACTCTTATGCGAACGCTATGATAATAAGCGGCAGCTAATAAACAACCATTTAAAATCTTTATTCCACTTTGAAGGTACACGAGAAACTGATAAGTCACTTCGTTTTATTATAGATCATGTTACTAAAAACTTACGGGCTCTCAGTACACTAGGTTTACCCACCGATAAATGGGATGTTTTAATTATTTACATGATCACAACTAAGTTAGACAACAGTACACTATTTAAATGGGAAGAACAAAAGAATTTATTGTCAGAAATTCCTACACTTGATGAATTTTTTACTTTTTTAAGAAATCGAGCAGATGTTTTAGAGACTGTTAGCCGTAACAAACAAGAAAGAGCTAATAATAATAATAAGCATGTTGCTCCTAGTAATAATAATTCAAATAAAATTCAAAATAAGATTTTTATGTCCACGTCTAATAATGTTTCTGTGACAAAACGCAACCTTGAGTGCCTTGTTTGTAAGGAAAATCACCGCCTGTTTGAATGTTCTACCTTTAAGGCTATGTCACCAGAAGATAAACAAGAAACGGTGGCATCATTGCACTTATGTGTTAATTGTTTAAGGCCCGGTCATGAAGCTAATAAGTGCACTCTGCCGGGGCACTGCCGTGCTTGCAGGGCACGTCATAACACCCTATTGCATGTTGCCCACCAACCTGAAACTCAACAGTCTTCTATGGTCATGTCTGCTCTTTCTCAATCTTCTCAAGTTCTGTTGTGTACAGCTAGCGTTTTTGTGACAAATCCTACTACTAATGTAACTACAAAGGTGCGCGCTTTACTTGATAGCGGAAGCCAGTGCTCCTTTATTACAGAGTCCCTACAACAACGACTCAATCTATCTACCGAACCATCCAACGTTGACATATTTACAATTGGTAATAATCAACTTAAACTAAATACAAAGCGGTCTAATATACGTCTACAATCTATTGATAATTCATTTAGTGTTATAATGTATTGCCTAGTGCTACCGAACATATCAGAAAATATACCTAAGTTAACTATTGATTTAAAGGATATTGATTTGTCTAATTTTAAGCTAGCAGATCCTAACTTCTACGAGTCAGCTCCTATTGATATGCTGATTGGTGCTGATCTATTTTGGGACCTCATAGGTTCCCAACAGCATTCCCTACCTAATCACGGGCCTATTCTGCGCAGCTCTAAGCTTGGCTGGCTTGTGGGAGGCTCTGTTTTATTGCCACTACTTCCTAAAACACCAAAAGGGACTATACGTTCTTGTCATGCTTACCTAAAGGAAGATGATAATGAATTCCCAAACCTAGAGCACCAGGTTGCTCAATTTTGGCAATTAGAAAGTTTTCCACAAGCTACACCACGCACAAAGGAAGAAAAACTTTGTGAAACCCATTTTCTTAACACTACTACTCGATTACATAATGGCCGTTTTTGTGTAGGACTACCCCTTCGAGACGATCGAGAGTGCTTAGGTGATTCATATAACTTAGCCAAAAAAAGGTTTTTTAACCTAGAATTGCGTCTTAAAAAACAACCTGATCTAAAGGCAGCCTACACAGAATTTATTCGTGAATATACTACTCTTGGTCACCTATCTGAAGCACCTATACAGAGGCCTTTATACTCCTACTTTCTACCGCATCATCCAGTCATTAAAGAAAAAAGCGAGTCCACTAAGCTACGTGTTGTCTTTGATGCGTCGGCTCGCACTACTTCTGGTATATCAATTAATGATCTCCAAATGGTTGGTCCCACTGTACAAGATTCTTTATTTAATATTCTTTTGAGGTTTCGTCTTTACAAATACATAATTTCAGGGGACATAGAAAAAATGTACCGTCAAGTACTCATGAGGCAAAAGGATCGTGACTTACAGCTCATATTGTGGCGCGACGACGAAAATGAGCCTCTCCGTACACTACGTCTCAATACAGTTACCTACGGATTTTCTTCCTCGAGTTTCCTTACTACCAGATGCATTTGGCAGCTGGGTGAAGAATGTTCAGACCCAAAAATTAAAACTATTATACAAAATGACATATATTGCGATGACATTTTGTCAGGATGTGACTCTCCACAAGAGTTACAACATATTCAACGTTCTGTATCTGAGGAGTTAGCTAAAGGATGTTTCCATTTGCGAAAATATAGGTCAAACTTATCCAATTTATTTTTAAATTCTGATCACAACGATGATGATAGTCTAATCATCAGTAATGCAACTAGCACCCTAGGTATCGGTTGGTGTCCTACTTCAGATGAATTGCATTTCCCTATACAATTATCTACGCAAACTATTATCACTAAAAGATCTATTCTCTCCGTTATTAGTAAAATCTTTGATCCACTAGGCCTACTGTCACTATATACAATTAAATATAAAATTACACTACAACAGCTATGGGTTCTCAAATTAGGCTGGGATGAACCAGTACCTGATAACATTTATAAACTCTTCCAATCCTTTCATAACCATATGCTCATCATATCACAACTAAAGGTACCTAGATTGACCCTAATTTCCGATAGTGCGTTCATTGAGATGCATTGTTTTTGTGATGCTTCACAACTGGCTTACGGAACGTGCATCTATTTAAAGTCCATTGACTCAAATGGAAAGAGTAAGGTCCACCTATTATGCGCAAAGGCACGCGTAGCCCCTCTAAAGGCCATAACAATACCTCGCCTGGAGCTATGCGCTGCCGTACTAGGTGCGCAATTAAGCTCAGCGGTAACGAAGGCTTTACGCCGCCCTATCAATCGGCACGTATATTGGTCTGATTCAAGAGTAGTTTTGGGTTGGATAAATACACCCAACAAAACAAAAACCTTCGTTGCCAATCGTATTGCCGCTATCTGTGAGCTTTCGGATTCGTCGTCATGGCGGTATGTACCCACGGCTGAAAATCCCGCGGATCTTGCATCGCGAGGTGTAAATGTAGACGACACGACCGCTGTGCAATCAGACTTGTGGTGGCATGGACCTCATTTTCTTTCAAATTCAGAGTCTTCATGGCCTTCAAAGGTCTCTCCAAGTGAAAACTTTCTCCCTGAACTAAAAACGGCGTCCGTTTTGGCGGTGGAGCTCGTGCCTACATCACAATTTGATTTTAATAAATTTTCAAAATTGGACAAACTTCAAAGAGTTTATGCTCTGGTTTATAGATTCATAAACAATTGTCGTAACACTAATAAAACTAAAGGGCCCATACTAGCTGATGAGCTATCTCACATATTATATGTTCTTGCTAAAATCGCGCAAAGGGAATCCTTTGCTGATGAACTAAGCCGTCTAAAAAACAAAAGGGCTCTATCAGCGAAGGCTCCCTTACTAAGTCTAAACCCATTTATAGGCTCTGACGGACTGCTGCGAGTGGGAGGTCGGATGCCTGATTCGAAATATCAGTTTGATAAAAAACACCCCATTTTACTAAAGTCAGACCATACATTTACTAAACTAATATTTCAGGCCGAACACGAGCGCCTTTTACATGCTGGACCCCAACAGCTCCTCGCTTCGCTCCGAGACCGTTACTGGCCAATCGGTGGTCGCCAATTAGCTCGTAGGGTGGCCCGTAGCTGTCTGACATGTAGAAGGTTTGCCGGCCAATCCTTACATAATATAATGGGCAACCTGCCTAATGATCGAATAGAAGCTGACTTTCCATTCACTACCGTGGCCACTGACTTTGCTGGGCCATTCCTCATTACGGATCGCAAGGGTAGAGGTTGCAAAATATCAAAATGCTATTTATGCATTTTTATCTGTTTCAGATACAAATGCATCCACCTAGAAGCCGTTAGCGAGCTTTCCAAAGATGCATTCGTACTCACTTTAAAAAGATTCATTGCTAGAAGAGGTATACCTAGGGTTATTTATAGCGATAATGGACGAAATTTTGTTGCCTCTGCGAAAGAAATAACAACCTTCCTGCAGGAACAACACGACTCGATTTCTGATTATGCAGCTCGTCAAGGTATTGAGTTTAAATTTTCTCCCGCATACGCTCCTCACTTCAATGGGTTGGCAGAGGCTGGTATAAAGTCTGCTAAGTTTCATATAAAGCGCGTTTTAGGTAGTGCACATTTGACCTTTGAGGAACTTTCGTCATTGTTTGCGCAAGTTGAAGCAATCCTCAATAGCCGACCCCTTTGTCCCCTCAGTCCCTCACCAAATGACCTACAACCCCTTACCCCAGCTCACTTTCTAATCGGCAGACCCTTGATGTCACTACCGTCACCCAACTTTGTTGACAGCAAAACAAATAACCTCGATAGGTTCCAGCGGCTGGAGCAAGCCAGGCAACATTTTTGGCAGCGTTGGGCTATTGAGTACGTTGCTGAGCTACAACAGCGCTCTAAATGGCGCACTACGAGTCAAAACTTGAAGCTGAACGACCTTGTCTTGATAAAGGAGGACCAACTGCCTCCACTAGTCTGGCGGTTAGGCCGTATAGATAAATTGTATCCCGGCTCTGATGGAATAGTCCGAGTAGCCGACATTCGTACCTCGCAAGGGATTGTAAAGAGAGCCATCAACCGCATATGCCTGCTACCTGGGCCACCTACTGAAGACCAGTCAAGTTGAAGACTCCGCTTGCTGCTTCCCCTTCAACGGCCGGGAGGATGTTGACGCCGATTTGTACCAATGGCAACACCAAAAGTCTCATGTCATTGACACTTGCCAATAACGGATCCATTTTGTGCATGTCACCTAATTTTTGATATCAAAACGAAAAATACAGTTTCAATCCAACACAATCAACAATTGTTTCCTTTGTTCATCGCGAACAGTACGTGTGATACATTTGATTCTCGCACGCATACTCGCTCCGCACGCCGCACGCTTTACGAAATGCTACAAACGAAAGAGTCTACACAGGTATAGGGTGCGCTAGGGGTGACTGACCGTGCAGCACGAACTGAATGAGAATGAAGAGGTTGTCGTCGGGGATGGTGGTCTTGGTGCGCAGCGCCTGCACCAGCTCGTACACCAGCACGCGGCACAGCAGCAGCTTGTCGCGGTCGCGCGAGAAGGCGCGCATGCAGGCCGCCGACAGCTCGGCGACCAGCGACAGCCGCAGCACGAAGTTCTGCACGCCGTAGCTGAGAATTTTCGACATCGGTTCCAGCAAGCTCTGCAAGTAAAAGACAAACCATATTACATCACATAAGTCAATGTCATCCTCATTATATTAATTATTGAACATGAGTCTCATATTGGAATAGGTTAAGGTTAATACATACAACCTTATGTATTCGTAAGAATAAATTCGGAGAAATTTATTCTTACGAATATATTATTTCAGTTATAGAAACTTTCTTTGTTTTTCCTATTCGTACAGCCTGGAATTATACAACACAAGAGCGAATAAACATTTTTTAGGAAAAATCTTATACCATCATCGTCATCGGCCACACCCTACATCTCACCTGCTGCCGTTCGCACTCGCACCGTAGCGCGACGCAACGGCGACGTAACACGTAAAGAACGGAAGGAGAGAACCTTGTGCTGCGCGGCGGCGGGGATGCGCAGCATGGCGGCGCACGCGCGCAGCAACGGCAGCACGTCGTCCAGCTGCGGCAGCTGCAGCACCACGGCGCGCAGCAGCGCGTCCAGCGCCGCCAGCAGCGCGCCGCACGCGCTCAGCGGGCCCAGCGCCTCGGGCGCCAGGCACTCCAGGTACATGGCGATGTTGCCCGCGATCGTCGCCATTTGCTGCCGCACCGTGAGGCACGCACGTTAACATCGCGTACAAATAAATAGTTATTTGTACAATAAAGTTATAGTTACTGCAGTATAGTTACTGCAGTAACTATAATGCAGTAATTATTGTACGCCCTCCCCGTCCCCGTCTCACTCGACAGACAAGTATGTATAAAAGTATGAAGACCCCAATTCCCCTAGACACAGCATCGGGCGCCAGTACATATATTTAGATCCCACCACTGAACCGTCCGGTACACGCGACACAAGGAGACGCGAGGCTCACGTCGATGGGCAGCGACTTCTTCGAGTTGAGATGTTCGACGAGCAGCTGCAGCGGGCCGCACGGGTACAGCTCATTGAAGTCCACGAACGCCTGCGCCACGCTCTTGAAGAACATCTGGCGCTGCTTCTCTGTTTGTCAGAACACTGCTATTGTACATTTATCAGAATTAGTGGTCGCCTAGTAGTCGACCATAATCCATTTAAATTTAAGTTCAACCGTCATTAACACTATTGTCGAGTGACTTAGTATAGACTAAGCCAGTCAATTAAGTTGCCTCCTTGTATATTATATGTATATTGTGTTTATTTTGTATGTGTGTATTTTGTATATACATATATCATACATGTATATTTGACAAAATATATTTTAGAAATAAATAATATAAATAAAAACTCAATTCTAATGATTGCTACACAATGTTCGCCCTTTTATATTGTGCCCCATCGATGCGCGTAGAGTGTGTGTGTGTTTGAAACAAATGCTTGGAAATATGCATTTTTTTAAAATACAATGTGTTTTCTAAAGCATTGTTATAATAAAATATTAGCTTGCTGCAGTGTTTCCTCTGTATGAACCTTACATGCACCGAATTTCAAATTGTTCGGTCTATTCGGTTCTGTACAAGTTTTTTCTTCATGTACATATGTTAAGAAAATAATAAAATTGTGTTAATGGTGAAATAATCACATGTAAAGAGTCTATAAGATTCGACCGATTGGCGTAATATTAGATGTGGTGAAAACGGCGAAGTGGCAACGAATAGAGCAGCAGCAGCGAACCGACCGGGAGTGCGCTGCAGGAAGATCTGCAGGAAGACGTTGTGCGGCGCCAGCTGGTGCAGCACGCAGCGCAGGAACTGGTGCGCCACGAACACGGCGCTGCCCGGCAGCCGCGTGTTGCTCTCCGACTGCCACGTGTAGTTGCCCAGCTGCACCACCCTGCGCCGCGCCGCCGGCCACCACATGCTCTTCATGAATACGGTCAACGGAATGCTCAAACTGAATCAATTCAATTTTACATTAAAAAAATATGTTGACTTATTTTTAGTTCGCACAGTAACTAGTATATATCCGCTCTGTTATAATTTGCTTGTACAGTAGAAACGTACACACTCAACAAGTCGGTCGATTGGAATGTCATTCGTGACGTCCGTACTAATTGTTGACGTTCTGTTCACATTTGAAAAGCATCGTTCACTCGCTCACTAGACGCATGGCACGCAACAAGGCTGGCGACGCTAGAAGAACGCTGGCGACCTGCTGACGCTGTGCAGCAGCGCCGGCAGCAGCGGCGCGGCGGCGGCGGGCTCGCGCCGCACGTACGTGGCCAGCACGATGACGCACAGCCCCAGCTCCTCGTCGCTGTACTGCTCCACGGCGCCGCCGCACTCCGCGCCTGCGTGCCGGCGCGCCGGTCGAGCGATCACATACTCAACTAATATTGACTATAATTGGATAAGTGTATGCATAGTTAAAAATGTACCAACTCAAAGCAATTATAGCTTTTTTTGAGACAATCCGAATAATCTGAACCTCTATCGCGATCTCGCCGCGGTCGACGAGAGGTCATAATGAAGGAGGTGGATAGGTCCGACGCAAGAATGTGGAACGAGAGTGCAGTAGCGGCTCACAGCGATGGTGCAGCGTGGACTCCGGGCGCGGGGTGGACGCGTGCGCGTGCGCGGCGCGGCGCGCGGCGCGGCCCGCCCCGCCCCACCAGCCGCCGCTGCCGCCCCACTTGCCGCCCTCTGCAAGCACAGCGGGCGCGTCACTCGCCGCCTGCGCCGCCTGCCCTGCCGGCTCCGGCCACGTAACACGCGTCGCACCTGCGGAGAACGGCTTGGCGGCGCGGTGCGCAGGCGGCGCGGCGTGCGGCGCGGAGGGCGGCGCGGCGGGCGACGCGGCGGGCGGCGCGGCGGGCGGCGAGCCCAGCTGCGCGAGCTGACGCGCCAGCCGCCGCGGGGACGTGCCGCGAGACCTACATCACTCCCCACATTTATCTATATTAGCACTAAATACATTTTTGACATCAAATATTCCTAGTGTTTTTATTATACCTACACATTAATCTAAGATAATGAATAGACCCACTACAAATCCACTCTCATGTGCTCTTTAAAAAGGTGAATTAGTCGACAAGGAGGAAATTCACCAGAATTTACACCTTTTTTCGATATCATGGGGTGTCAGGGAAACTAAAAAAATACATAGGTACCCTGGGAGACATACCGGATTAGATAAATTTTATAGTCTA
>DWTO01003147.1:0-12944 GCA_018244755.1 Jemadia pseudognetus | reverse complement strand
AGATTTTCTAGTAGTGACTCGGAGTCTGGATTTGTGCCCGGTGCATGGCAATAGGCTCACCACCTATTCCATAGTGGCACTTAAAAGTAACTGGTGAAATGTGGCAGGGTACTACCCCCTTTCGCCTAGCTCTTCGGGGATTGCAGCCGTGATGTTACGTAAAAATAAGTCAATTGTTACACAATATAGCAGCCTAGTCAACAGTTAGTTAAATTTTCTATGTCCGCATTTTATTCCTAGTTTAGAGAACACTACTGACAGACTGACGGACTCATTCCCCCTATTCCTAGCACCAATAATGTTAACTACAACTAATATACTAATATGTGGTGAGCACGGGTATTCGTTCTGTGTCTGAGTGTAAAAAAAATATTTATTTCCGTTTATTTATTTATGTAACTTTAATTGGACTTGTTAAGTTACAAGGCCGATAAATCAGTGCCATCGGTGAGGTTCTGGAAGGCACGAGTGATTACTTGTCTTGCTTGTTTTCGGCCCTTTCTATAAAACTTATGCCTTTATCAATTTTGACCACACACACCTTGATGTATTTTTAATGTACTCTGATAAAGTTCGAATTATTTTGAACGAATAAAATAACTATTATTATAAATACACGTTACTTCAAATTACGTACTTTGATAGTACAATTAAATATTGTTATTAGCTAACACATACGAAAATGTCTGCTTGTTCCTCTTACGGCCGTTCTCATTAACCTATCTGAGATTACGGATAGATCGCGCTATCCCCGATTGTCAGTTACGGTCTTATCTATCTATATCCACGGTTTGCATTTCACGATCAAGGATAAACGCTATCTATCTCTATTCAACGATGGATACGTAATAATAATGATGGATGGATATCTTACAATAGTAATCTATGGATGGACACTAGCTAACTAGCTTCTGGATAGCTACTTGTGCCTCTTCAAACGTTTCGTTATACGACAAACATAAAATATTGTCTTCCTTAAAAACTATTTTCTTTTTTGTATTAATTATTGATATTTAAGTGTAAGTTTACAAGAAGAGTTAAAAATATAAATAGGATATTTTTTCCTTTCATTTACTGTACATTTTTGAATTTGATAAACAGGTCCATAACGAACCGAAACGTTTTGATAATTTTAAATTTGATCATCTGTACACATAACAACATATACACAAAACAGAGAGAGACAATAGTAAGCCTTGCATTCAGAGATAATTTTTTTCTGAGGCTTTTATCGTTCCACTGTTGGAACACGAGTCTTCTCTCAGAATGGGAGGGTTAAGGCCATAGTCTGCCACGCTGGCCTAGTGCGGGTTGCCAGACTAAGCACACCTTAGAGAACAGGTTTTTTTAGAGAATTAAGGTGTACAGGTTTCCTCACGATGTTTTCCAGCACTGTTAGAACAAGTGATATTTAAACTTAAAACACATTTTTAAGAGGTGCATGCTCGGGTTTCTGAACCCGGTCTCTCAGAGGGAGGTCAAATTACAAATCTGCTATCAAAGAGAAATACTTTCTGGCGACAAAGAAAAAAATAGATATAGATAATGAGGAAAAGGATATAACAATAGAATGTCTTAAGTTAGAAGTAGAAAATGTTCAGTTGCAAAATTTAAAAAACATCTGAATAATATAGGGAAATAATATTGTTTAATATTTTATTTGTAGTGGTAAAATTTATTTACTATCAAAAATAAAATATTTAGGTTAGAATATAAACAAAAATATTGAAATATAACATTTTGTAATATTGAACTTGTAATTTGCAGGTGTAATATTTGAAAATAAAAAATCCAGTCATATTTTTGGTATTTATTTTTATAGAAATTATGAGAGCCGGGAGTCATAGAATATAACTAGTGTGTGGGGTAAACAAACTGTAATTATCTTCTCTTTACAACACTCCAGAAAGAAGTGTACATTTTTTAATCAATATAATAAATTGAATTATAAACCAAAAAATAAACTGCCATATCCACTGAAAATCAATAGAAAAAAACTAATTTTCCACCAGATGGTACACACTGTTCCAATGTTACCTGGGGATACAAAATCATGGTCCAACATTCGTTGCTTCGATTAGGAAATCCCAGAAAAACCTAAACAGACTATTTCTTACATTTAAATATATGTACCTAAAGTAAAAACACTTTATAGCCACATTTAAAAATTAAAATAATCATTAAAACCCCATCCTTACCCTCATTTGGTAAAAGAACTTGAATATTGGTGTAAATTTGCACGTCTTGCAGTCTTCTATCGGATATATTTTGGAGAGTACACACAAAAGCCATACAATCTGATTTTAACGGTTACATTCCATCATCAGTGGTCTAGACATATGGCAGGGTACCACCCTCATCTCATAGACACGCCTATAAATAAAACAAAATGGTTTACTTAATCTTTTCTGCAATAGTCTGTGAAAAAGTAAAATTCCTTGCCGGCTTCTATTTTTCTTGAGTTGTACAACCTGGAATTATTCAATACTAGAGTGATTAGGCACTTTCTAGGCAAGCGTGCTACATCCTAGGCTGCATCTTGCTTTCCATCAGGTGGGATAGCACTGAAACCCAAGCCTGTTGCTAAATTAAAAAAAAACTATATCTGGCACTTGACTTCATCTTCACATCTGTTAACTGTTGACTGTATGTCTGTTATTTATTACCTTCATAAATAATTATCGGGTTAGAAAATTTTATGTTTATGCTAGTTGTAGAAACATATATATGTTTCTACAGAAATCAAAATGGATAGTTTTCTGACTCAATGTTGACACTTATTTTATATCAAGCTTCACACAAGGAGGTTATACCAACCATTTTTTAACATAATCATTGATTGAAGTAACTATTTATAATTAATTGCCGTTCCGATGTATACTCTGTAGGAATGGCTGGCTGAAACATTTTACTGTGGAGTGTCTGGAATTGTTATTTCAAGTTCAAGTTTTTCTAAAGTCATACTCTAATTTAATTTCTTTTTTTGTTTCTAATTTAAGCTTACTTTTTAATCCCAGCACAGGGAATCTTCTTTTCCAAAGTCAATGCATCTGAAATAATATTTTTGACTTGTACTTGTGATATTAAACTACAATATTAAACACTGCCTGAATAAACATTACCTCTCTATAGTATTTCTTGTTTTGATTTGTGCTTCATTATAAAGATATTCAGGTCGAGTAAGGGCTTACACGGATAGCCACTGTCACCCTGCAACCATCGATCCTCAAGGCCAGCTTGTTCACAATGATTAATAGTTAATTTTAGCATGACATTTCCAAAATAATGTATCATATGTGCCTAAGACTAGTTTGGATCCAATATCATAATAATCAACAAATGTAATTAACATATTACTGTTACGTTTAAATCAGACTGGTTAAACATAGTGGCGTCAGGAGTGGATCCTGCCCACCGAGCTACAACATTTTAAAACACCATGCATAGTTTGTAACACATTAAAATCTCAAAGCCAGATATATCTGGTGGATGGGAGTTATACCATAAGTACTGAAATAAACTTAATTAAACCCTGATACTTAAACGTATTAAGTAAATATTATTCATCATTATAGCTGATGATTTACTTACCCACCTTTTAGATATTACTCTCAAGTAAGTTTGTATTAAATTAATTAATTCATTTATAGCATTTTTGCTCAACCTCAATCGATACTTATGCAAATTCATGGTCATTTTAATTTTGTCATATAATTAACACGCGGTTTATATTTTTTCATTTGAAATAGTTTTATATCACTATCATCACTGCTAAACTTTCCACTTATAACAAGAATTATATGTATTCAACGTTATTATTATGTATTTAATTTACTGATACCAAACTGCAACGTTAGTCGTTAGGTCGTTACTCGTTGCCCGCTCGATTTCGACAGATAAAAGCGAAGGACGCAGGTTGGTTATCCGAGATTAAAATCAACCTTGATTGAAACGTAAGCGCCATTTGCATGAACGTTCCTATCTCTAGTATACTATCCGTCCTCTCGACGACAGATAGATAATTTGGATAGGAAATGCTATCCACCGAAAGTTCTTGAAATTGAAGTAAAGATAAAAGGATAGATTTGCTTATTTTTAGCAACTGATTCAACAGATAAACCGGTTATTGAAAACGGTCGTCATTAATCGGTGCTGCCACCTTGGTCTTGAGGTCAAAATAGCCTATATTTTATTATTAAAAGTAATTAAAAATGTATCTTACCGTATGACGTAGTACAGCAACTATTGTATACAATTTCAATTATCTGCTTAACCACATAAAAGGAACAACAACAAAATGTTTCAATGTCATGAAATTCTCAACCTTTACAATAAATGCAAGAAAGAATATTGCGCCTTATCGCTGTAATCCACATCGTAAAGAATACTTATTATTGATAATATGTAACTCCCTTTAATAAAATTAATTTTTTTGTTGTCACTCGTGAGGAGACGCTTTTGGAGTGTTGGCAACACTGAATATATCGATTGGTACGATTCCTTGGGCGTCGTTCAGCCATTGCCGTCGGTTCAGCTGCTGAATTACAGAAAGCGGACTAAAAAAGAGGAAGATGACGAAGAAAATTTACGTTGCGCAAGCCGAGCCTACGGCGAACGGGTTCCTGGGATACTCGGTAAGTTGTTAGAGTAATTTCACATATCACTCTACGTATTGCTCAAGACGAGGAGTGAATAGGCAGTTTCTAGGCACGCGTGCTACGCCCTAGCTTTCCACCAGGTGGGAACCCATGGGATAGCAGTCAAATCCATGTCTAATGCTAGTTCTAAGAAAAAATGTACATCATTAGGAAAATGGTAATGTACATTTTTTAATATGTAAAATACCGTCATCGCGCAAATATTAAAAAAAATTCAACGCCATGTACAAATTTAGTTACATTTTAGTTTAAACGATAGGCTCAAACTGCAGTAATATGAAGAATCTGTACTCTCTGTTCAAATGCAGTCAGATCTTCAAAATGTTACTTTTGAATACCTTTTATAAGCAATGTAAGACGCAACTACGCCGTATAAAAATGTTATTTTAGAATAATTAACGCAATAAAATAACGTCTGCGATGTTGATGAATGATCTGTTTTCAAATAATGTAACGTTGCCCAGCTGTGGACTAGCAGTGATTATCGCCAGATTCACAACTAGCATACGGGTGTGGCAAATCATCGATTTTAATGTTCGCCATTTTCAGTGACGACTTACGAAACAGTCAAGTATACTCAAAATGGCGGCCGATTACCTGCGACTTCGAATGGCCGACATGTTGCGTTGTGATATCTGTCACAGAATTTTATCCAGAATTATGAGACTTTTCGTCTGCTTAATGAGTGAACAGTTTTATGCAAAGCGAAATGATTAATAGTTCGACTTGTGCGAACAATCAATTTTACAATCCACCCTTAAAACCGTCATTCTTAACCCAGTGAAAGTAATATAAAACGATATAATGGAGTATTAATTAATTATTGCTTTACGCTAAATTGGTTGATTTAATTTAAAACCTTTAATATAATTTATTTAGATTTATTAATGAAGTAGTACGGCGTATAAAGTAACTGGTCCAAGCTCGGAGAGTACTCTGCCTACCCCTTAGTGTTATGGGCGTGATATTACGTTTTACATATTATAAACATTTATGCCTGCTTGCTGTTTTAATTTTCAATGTTCTCTATCTAAAAGATGCGAGCGGAATTCCATTATTACGCCTCCACTGTCCGTTCTATTGCGTGGCTAATAAATAGACATTTGAAAGTTTTTCAGAGTATTTATGATTATTGTGGTCGCTATAAAACGCTAAAAGTAAAATAAAGTGAAGGTAATGCTAAAAGTAAAATAAAATTAGAAATCAATAAAGTTCCTTGTACAAGAAAATTATGTTTATACTTAACGATTTAAAAATATATAGTCTTATGTTGCATATTGCGTGGTGGTATGGAACACTTTATGAAGGCTAACTCATTTCGTCGCCCAATCGGCTGAATTTTAATTTCATGCTTAATTCCAAATGCAGCTTTCGTAACAACCTGTTATCCACCATCACATTTTATAACGTAAAGGATTTTGTAAATTAATATTTTGTCGAAGTTTTTAAACTAGTTTTTTTACAAAATATAAAATCTTTGAATTCTAAAAATTAAAATTTTTACAAAATAAAAGTGTTATTTCTGATACTACTCATTGTCTCTTCATCTTCACGTAATTGTGTGATTTATTCATTAATTTATTGCTAATTAAATATGAAACATGATAACACAACAAAGAAATTACAGCTAACAGCACACTTTCATACAAATTCAAATTTATTCAGTATTCAGTCTCTCCGTCGATAAAAAAAAATGACTACGTATTTTGCTTCTCGCATTTTATTGTGTACCTACTGTTTACTATGTGCATATATGGAAACAATTTGCTAGAAGAGTCGATGCCGTTGGACAGCTCTGGGCTTGTGGAGGTTCAGCGTCCAGGAACCTGAACAATGGTCAATGAAGTATCATGTGTAGTTTTTTTTATGAGACCCCCCCACGAGCGGATTAAACGGTGTTGACGCGCAGAACGCAGAAACTTGAAAACAGTTAAAAATATGTATTAAAAAATACGTATTGAAGCGGTGCGCGCAGTGCGTGCTGCCCCCGCAACCTCACCCGGCGCAGAGCTAAGTGCCGCGAGTGTCGCCCGCGAGCCGCGTAAAGGCGATGTGACCACCTAGCTTGCGTCAATGTACGTCTGCCTACCGTTTAAGCGATTTGCGTCGTTACATAATCATACATCTGTTACAATACATATGTATGTAAGGTTGTAATGTATGGTCCAGTTTGTGTTGTGCCAGTTGCGGCAGCTTGTGGTGAGTGCCGTAGTGGGCCACAGTGGGCCACAGTGTGCCAGCCGACCGCGGTCCGAGGCAGTGCCCGTTGTTGGCGCCTCGCCTCGTACTTGATAATTATGAGTATTTATAGCTCTTATAAATTATTAATATTATTGTTGCAGGAAACAAATATGGACAATACAAAACTCATTGTCATATCGGGGGACGAGTATGACGCGGACGTTGGTAACTATGCTTAGGGGCTGGCGTGTCTGCTGCAGTCGAGGCAGCTAACGAGCATTGCAACGAGCTGTGCTTGGATCTGGGCTAGTGGGCATGTGTCGCTTATCAACATAATTGTATACCAGTGTCTCTAACTTGCAGAGTACGACCTGGCCACTCTGCCGGCGCCGGCTGTCTTGGAGTACGCTCTGACTGCCGACGAGCAGCCTCCCTCTGTCATGCTGATTTACAAGAAGATATACGCCATTCTGTGCGAGAAGATTTGTGAGACTTTGTTTTATTACTTTTTTTATATGTAGTTTGTGTGTTGATCTTAATAATATTCTTATACTCGGTGTTCAAATGCAACATGCATACAGCAAACATGTTAGAGATTGCATTGTACTATGTCCTAGTTTTTATGAACTCTTAATGACTGTGCAGTTCTGGCAAGCGATTCCTTCCACCAGCACACCGACTGATATTCCTTTAATGCCGTTCAAAGAGTGGTCTGCACTCCGTTCTGTTCTGCATGACCGATCCACACAGTACTGCATGGTTTTGGCTCCAGACTGCATTTCCTTAGGGAAATTACAAATTGTATTATTGTTGCTGCTTTAACACTGGAACACTGCCGGTGTGTGTTACTCTAGACTCACCCAGCATAGGACTCATGTGGCTTAAGTGTGAATAGGCGGCTAGTGTGGGTACTCTCTTGGAGCTACCTGCGCACACCGACACAGGATTGTGGCCCGGCTCCAGTCTGTTACCAATACACCAGGGCACGCCGCTGCAGCCACTAGACGACAAACAGTTACTGGGATGTAGGTGAGAACTGTGTTCGACGATGTGCCATGTTTGCAGTGAACTGCTTCAAGAGCCACCAGGCGACGCTGAAGCGCCTGGAGAAGCACAAGCTGGAGCTGACCAGCGACAGCAGCATCGACAAGCCCGTGCTCGTCAACAAGCTGCGCAAGATCGAGGCGAGTGACGCAGCTGCCGGGTTACACGTACCTATACCGCTCACAGTCCACAAGGAGCGCTCGGTGCTTCTTAACGAGCACAGAACAATTTTGATATCACCCCCTCTCGTTGCTGGGGAAGCGTCCCAACAGTGGGTTGGTAAATGGTCGATGATGTCGATGACCGCGATGGCGGTATTGAAGTAGTTGTCTCGTCCACAGAAGCGCATGAAGGCGACCAAGGCGGACCTGAAGTCGCTGCGCGCGCTGCTGGTGGAGATGATCACCGTGTTCCAGAAGGATAACGAGTACTAGGCGGCCACGCGTCAGCCGCGCGCCGCGTCGTCCTTCGCCGCTTGTCATGTTCACCTCATGTATCCACCTCGTGTATCCATCTCGTGTATCCACCTCATGTATCCATCTCATGCATCCAATTTATGTATCCATCTCATGTATCCATCTCATGTATCCATCTCGTGTATCCATCTCATGTATCCATCTTATGTGTATCCATATAATTGTATTCAAGTCGTAGACGAGCACCCTTACGGTGTCCATATGTTACTCTCCTTCGCACGAGCCCCGGAGGCGCCGCGCGGCGGCAGGCCGCAGCACAAGCGAGCCGCCGGGCCGCGCCGGCGGCGCCCTCTGGCGGCCGCGCACTTTGAAACGTAGTGTTGTTCAGTGTCATGTATTTTGAAAGTAATCATGTACTCCAGATACAATTTTTTCTCGTATTAATAAAGCATCAAAAGTATTGGACCTTGTTTTTTTGTAATGACATACCTATTTTTCGTTGCACATCATAATAGGCAATGCGAAGGGCGAACTAAATATTAGGGGCGCTGCGGGACCGGTTCACCAGCTCTCGGGAACTACTGTGCGTAGCGACGTGGTCAGCAGTACGTATCCCACGTTACACTTGCAACACTCCTTCGAGATTTCACTCAGTGATCTGCCGGAACATACGACTCTATCTGACGCTGGTAACAGAAAGTTATATAATCCCTAATATAGTATAAGAATCTTGTGTTAGTGATCTCACTACTTCAAATCAATTTTTAAGGAAAATTCCTTTTTGTATTTTTAAATTTATCGTCGCGACGAGTCCCTCGCGGGCGGGGCAGAGCCCGAGTGCCGAACATCGCTGTCTTACAAGCCTGACACGCTTCTGCTACATTCATCCCTCTCTTCATACTCGCGCGTCGGTTTCGAACACTGCGGACTCCTCGTCAGTTGGAGCCTCGTTCGTGTGGTCCAGGTAGGTGGGGCTCGTCCTCCCGCGGCACCTGTGTCCATGCTAAGTGGCATTGTAGTCATGTTTTGTTTGATATGATATAAAAATACCCATAACTATAAATCTTTACAAATTACCGTCATCATTAACCTGTTGCAGCTCCTGCTGGATGTAGGGCTCCTCTCAGGGGTTTCGAACGCAAGCGTCAAAAGCGTATCGCCAGAACGCTTTTGGACTTTTTGATACGTATGGTTCGATTATTGCCTTATGTAGCTTTTCAGGCATTGAGCTTGTAATTAGTGACTGCGTTATTGTAAAATTTCGAACTCTAATTTGTCGCGTGGGTTTTTAAATTTTCGATAATTTTCGTTGTGACGTCACAAGCGTGGCGGCTAATCGTTGCGTGTTTCTAGTAAAGTGACGTTTTTTGTAAATTTCATCAATCTTTAATTGTATATAACTGCCAAAAAAATACCACAGTTTTTTTTTACATTATGTATCGATATAAGGAATAGTAGTTTTAAAATACATTTAAAAAATAAATATTTTCCAAAGCGGTGGTACTTTCATTTTGACGTGCAAAAAGTGTTATATTCAACCAATTATTTAAATTGTATTTTAAAGGTCTCTTATATTTCGGTTCAAACTTCGTGTGTACTTAATTTATTTCTTCATTTTGAATTAAATAGTGTTGGTCGTAGTGGAGACGACAGAAGTTTTTTTTTTGGTCGACGACATTCTCACAAGGCAACACATTGAACCGTTAAGGAGACGGTAACATTTTGTTCCGTCCCGGGCGGCTGAAGCTCACGCTTCGCCACTGTCTCCCGTCCCAGGTAAGTACATGGTTAGTCACAGATCAACGAATAGCCCTCGGGACTATTGGCAGGCAACGGGCACGGATGTTTCTCTGCAACTGCTGCAGAACACCTGATCGCATCTCGTAAGTGTCAACAACATCAGGTGATAATTGCCCTTGAGACAATTTACCACTGACTGAATTTCCCGATCACCCATCTGTTCTGCCAATAACCAATTTTCTGATAAGGTTACAACATTAACACGCTTTTGGGAAACTTTAAAAGGTCTTCAAGAGAAAAAAGAGAATTCCTAATTCTGAACTCAAGCGAGCAGGACAAAGTTAGCAATATTGTCCTTATGAGGGTCCCCTCGTGCCTCGTGCGAGGGGCCAGTGGCGTGGTGCAGTGTGTCGTGGGACGTGCGCGGGTGTGGGCGTCGAGACGCTCGCCGAGGGATCGTTGGCGACGGAGCGGAGCAGCGCGCCGGCGCCGGGCGAGCGGCGGGCAGTGCTGCGTGCTCAGAGGTAAGGTTACTGTTACCAAATGTACGAAATATCAAAACGTGCTCACCATCGACACACAGTGGCGGATTTAAAAATTTCCACGGTACAGGCTGTATAGTTTTTGCCGCCCTTTTGCCTACATAATTATCATGTCTTACATAATTTTGTTAATCCGAAAATTTGAAATAAAAAAAATTCTGCATTCCTCTGCCTACTTCTTCGGGGATTACAGGCGTGAAGTTACGTTTTGGTATATTATAATTTTTTTTAACTACAAAATTTGATGCAATCTTTTATCTTTAAGACATCAGAAAATCATCATGAAATTATTTTTTCTATGAAGTATTAAAAAAAAAATCGGTCCCCAAATATGTCGCCCCAAAAATCTACCGCCCTGAGCTCAAGCCTTCGCAGCCTATTGGCACATCCGCCACCGCCGACACAGCAATACAGTAAAATCAAACAATGATGATATTTTTACATGTGCTTTACAAAATGTATATTTTACTTAAACGCCAGTTATTCGTGGTACCCAGACGCTCTCCGTCCTCTATCGGTTAGTTGAAGCTGGCGCAGCTCCGCATTACAACACGTTTTTAACCGACTTCAAAAAGGAGGAAGTGTTCAATTCGTCTGTACTTTTTTTTTAACTATGACAAACGAGATTTCTTTTTTTCATTAACGGTTGCGTGATTATTATTCTGTATACATATTTATATAAACTTCTCGTGTCACAGTGTTACTTGGCATACTTCTCCGAAAGGGCTTGACCGATTTTATGAAGTTTTATTTATAATACTAGCTGAGCTGGCGAACTTCGCACCATCGAACAGTCAATGAACACGTGTTACCATTTAACAGAACTTATTTTGAGCTTATATATATATATATATATATATATATATATCTCTCTCTCTCTCTCGGAATCAGCAGGGGAGTCAGGACAGCTGAAACACAATAAAACAATCAATTCAAATTATCACTCAACTCTCGTTTATTGATGAAGCTACCACCGCTTCGGAAAGGGACTATGGAGAAGAACCGGCGCAAGAAACTCCACAGGTGTATTAGTTTACAAATGAACGGTTACAAAATAAAATGGGCAACGGTCCCCGCTGTAAGGAGACCAATCTGAACGACGGCACAATCCAGTGTCGGAAGCGATGACGTCATCTCTTCTAATATAATTTAATTAGACATTCAGCGAAGATGGGACAGTTCCATGACTACCACCTCACTCGGCGAGGGCACGATGGAAAGTGGCGAAGAGCTTCCCACTTCCCGGGACAACACAGTGGCCAATACACTGGCAGACGGTTGTTACGGCGCCAGGTGACGCTCTCGCTTGCGTTTCGTTTTGTGTCCATACTAATGACCGCTCGCGACGTCACCGCGACGGTGCTGCCATCTCTAGTGTCATGCTCCAACACAACGTCCGTACTAATGACCGCCTCCGACATGTAATTATGGTCGTTGCACGTTGCACCGCAACGAGTCGTAACTCGATATGAATATTTTTTACCTATAGTGATAGGGAAAAAAATATTGTTTTCCTTTTGAGCAAAATGATAATCTAAAATTGTGCATACGAGTGTATTATTGTTATATTTCAGGACGTAATAAACGGTTTTGGCTACTTATGCAACACGCGAACTGCAAGTGATGCGAAGTAGGTACGCTTTGTCCGCGGCGGGCGAGCACCCCGCGCTCCGACGGCGCTCAGCTCCGCCGGTGGCTGCAGCACACCGCTAATGAATTTCAACCATTACACCACTCTAAACAATTTGTAAGACGTGCCCTCACAAACTCGTCCTATCGTCTATTTTTAAATTGACCAAATTCTGTTAGAATATAAAATGACATTATGTGTGTAAACGGAATGATGGAGGGCGAGCGATCCGCGCGCATCACGCACAATCTACTGAATACGTTGCGATCTTTTCTCTCAGTTTCTCTTCTTAGACACTTGTACATATTAAAAAAATACAATATGTACATTGGGGTGTCCTAAATTATGAGGGCAATTTTTTTTCGATATCAGTTACGCAGACTCTATGTTTTTTCTGTTTCACCTCAAAAGCTTAAATATTAAATATCTGTGGTAATGTTATCACGTGGCGACTTGTCTTCAAAGTTATGAATTAAGAAAAAAACACAACGAAATGAATTAAGATATTGTATGAAAATATTCAGTAAATTATAAATCTATATTCAAGTTTGGGTAAATAAAAAAAAGTATTATAAATTATATTGTAACAAGTTTCTGTAAACTTATTTCTTTAAGTTGTCTTTTTGCAATCACGGCGAATTTCGTGTTCTTGTACACAACGTAACCAAAATTGTATTAGCTCCTCTTCAACTGTTACTAACCCGTGAAAATCTTGAATCAATTTTACCGGTCT